>SCLH01001818.1:16593-42512 GCA_004367855.1 Oikopleura vanhoeffeni | reverse complement strand
AAAAGTGTAATAATCTGCTTTTATTGGGAAAAATAAACATTTTTCGTCAAAAATCATGATTTTTCCATCAAATTTTTTGATATATTTATGAATTACTTTCGATTTATGAGATATAAATCAAAGCGGACAAAACTATGACGTAGGCCAGATACTTGTGCATCGTTTTAGACATAAATGTAACTTGTGAAGACAACGATGACAGTGTATCACGCGATATGATGTGCCTTGCTTTTCTCACTATATTTTCTGGAACAAAAAAGTGAAATTCTAGAATATGAAATGTCGGATGCAAAAATATCATCTTTTAACTTTCTTATGCAGAAAAAATTGAAATACCAACAATTGTGACTCTGGTGCCTTGACGGAACTTTTTTTTTATATGCTCACAAGGGTTAAATTAAAATACATTAATTCCTTTAAATTCATTAATACATCTAATTCATCATAAAAACAATTTTGCGACCCCCGAGAATCGAACTCGGATCTAATGCTTGGAAGGCATCAATGCTGACCATTACACCAGGGAGTCCCTGGCAGGGACGCACAAAGCCCTACGTTATACATGATAATATACTCCGTATAATTTTTAAGGTTGTTTTTGTTAAAAAAACTTTCTGCTCGAGCGTTAGCAAAAATATATTTGTCGATTTCAAAATAGTTGGAACAAAAGTTTTGTTTCAGATTGGTTTGAATTCTAACCGATCACAATGAAGCTGAAATTAAACATATTGCACGAATTAATTTCTATTTATTAAGCTTTGTGTATAACGGTGACACAATTACATTTTAGACACGATTGATCCTCAGCCGGATATTGAAGGCAGGTACGAAGCAATATTTTTAATTTTGGTACCCACAATGACATTTGAGACACAATGATATTTTAAAGCGACCACAATGACATTTAAGACATTAAATCGTTGTTTTCATTGATTCAACCGATGTGTTTAATGCGTCATTTTGTCAATACCCTTAAAATTTCAATGTTTCTTAAATTTCATTGTGGCGGCCCAGAATTCCAAATATTGCTTTTTATATGCGCACAGTTTCAAGTTAATAACCAATCATGCCTTAAATGTCAATATAGCCGCCATTATCGATATATCCGCAAATTGCATTATGAAGATTCAATTTTTTAAATGTCCTCACATTTTCTGTTTTCGTGGAGATCAAAATGAACCAAAAACCAAAGAAACCCTCGAAAAACTCGTAATTTTTTGGCGATCTAAACGTCTCGAAAATTGAGAAGTCCCACAATTAAAAAAAAATAACAAAAAGTTGAACTTTTAGGCCTATAAACTATAAGATGAATTTAAATATAGCAAAAACTATTTTCCCGAATTATGTGCGTCCCTGGTGTAATGGTCAGCATTGATGCCTTCCAAGCATTAGATCTGAGTTCGATTCTCGGGGGTCGCAAAATTTTTTTGTGCACGTCTTCTTGAAAAAGTATCTTTTGACACGAAAGTAATCATCAGTTTAATTAACTGATTCAGTTTACCGGGTTCATCTATTAATAAAATTAAAGGAAATATATAAACCGCAAAAAACTGGTCAATAAACCTTATTTAAGGGGGTGTTGGCAGTGAATTTTTACATTTCTGAGGCCCTCAGCTTTTTCAAAGAAACAAGGATCCTAGAGCTTATATCGGAATGTTTTGAGATTTTGTGAGAATCTGCAAAATTGTCTGAATTTTAGTGAAACGGTTCTTTTTTTTTGATTTTTGCCTCAGGGTTCAGCAATCTGTGTGAATGTGCCGAAAAAGGGTGTTTTGATGAACGGCTTTCTCTGTAGAAATGCAATAAACTTATTTTTGGAATGTAACAAGCTCAAGGAGTAGTGAACATCGAATCTGTTGTAATTTTTTGAATTTCTGCCTGATTGGCTGTAAATCGACAAAAAAAGTGCGCGAAATCGACAATTTTGAATGTGAAAGTAAGAATAAGAAAATTTAAATGCCACCAAAAGATTCCTTGCGTACGGTTTGCTTGATCTGATATAAGCAACGATGGTCTTTTGAACATAGCTGATTATAGAAAAAATTTAAAGTTTTTCATCAAAATTATTTTTTGATCTCTAGCACCGTTTCTGTATAATATAAATGATATAAGTAATATAAGTAATAATATAATTTATATTATATAATCTTTATTAGGATGGGTGAACCCGGCGTGACAAATGAAGCCATTCTGTGTCAAATTTTGAGGAGATTATTTTTTTGAAATTTTTCGACATAAATTTTCAAAATTTTGGTGCTTCCTCATTGTCTGAAAAAAAATTGCTCAAAAAGTCCATTTTTTGGCCCCAAAAAATTGAATTCCTGGGGTTAACTACTTTAAGAAAAACATTTTTTTTTTTTGCAATTCTTTTCCAAAAATGGCGTTTTTTGGGGTTTGAAACTCACAAAAAATCAGCATTTTTTCACAAAAAATCAATTTTTTTTTTAGAAATTTTGAAACCATGTACACCCTAATTTTTAGTGAATGTTGTAGACTCATGATTGATTGACATAACAAAAAAATAATCCCCTCCCTCCCGGAGACAAAAAAGTTATAGGCCTGTGAATAGTACTATGTACATCATTTTAGTCTTTTTTTTTCAAAAACATGACTTTTAAATCATACATTCAACTTTTTATTCAATTTACTTAATGTGCATCATCGAGTCAATGATTTAGCAACCTGAAGAAAAAAAATTATTCTTTCGTTGGTTTCGTTAAAAAATTCTGAGCCTTCTGATAGTTTCTAATTCTGATAGTTTCTAACTTGTAAACAACACCACAGTATTAAGCATTTCAATGAAATGTCAACATTTGAAATGAATAAAGATCACTGTTAAATAGGTTTTTTTCTGGAGATTTATATTTACTCATTTTTGCTGATAGCTGATTGGTTGGAAAATAAAGTTGCTTAAAAGTCACTTTTGACCCCGGAAATAAAACCGCAGGATTAAAATAGACTAAAAAAATACTTTTATAAATTTCCCAAAGTCAGAAAACCCGTTCTCATAATAACGAAAATTATCGTTTTTCCAAAATTTAGGTATTTAGCATTTATGTGAAAGGCTATCATTCGAAATAATTCAAGACCATCATCTAAAAGCAAATTTTAAGGAGATTTATTTTGACCTATTTTCCAGAAGTTCTGCTCCAGCTTGAAATCTTAAGTTATAAAAAGGACCAAGATCACGTGGTTTAGCACCTGAAATGGAGGTGCCAGAAAACTCGATTTATTTCAATTCAATGATTTTGAGTGCTCAAAAGGTGCGCAAGCATCGATTCTGTGAAAACGGTATTAGCAACTATTGGTTACAGATGACCACAGGTGGTGCTAGAGGCGATTCTATGATTTGGTGGTGTAAACAGCAACACGGTATTTAGCATTGCGAGGTAAGCTCATTATAGGAAATAAATGAAAGTAACCATTAGAAAGAAAAAATTTTAAAGATTCATTCAAATTTTTTTTTAAGCAAAATTTTCTAAATTTTGCCGATCGCTGATTGGTTGAGAAAAAAATGCTCAAAAGTAATTTTTGACTCCGGAAATGAAACCGCAAGATTAAACTAGACTAGAAAACATATTTTAAAAGGTTTTTTACAAATCGGAGATGAATCTTTACAAATTTCTATATAATGGTTTACTTTTCATCTATTTCTTATAATGAGCTTTCCTATAAATGCTGAATACCGTGTTGCCTGTTTACACATCCAAATCAATCGAATCGCCTCTAGCACCACCTGTGGTCAATCTGAGACCCATAGTTTGCTAATACAGTTTCCACACAAAATCGAATGCTTGCGCATCTTTCGAGCACACCAAAATCATTGATTTAAATACTTCGAGTTTTCGAGGCACCTCCATTTCCGGTGCAAACCACGTGATTGTGGTCCTTTTAAAACTTAAGATCTCAATCTGGGAGGCAAAAATTTTACGTTCTACCAAAATACATGAGTTTTTGTTGCGAAAATAAGATTAACATTTTGCTTTTTCGTTGAAAAAACTAAAAAAACGATTTTGACCACATTAAACAGCGCCACCAAGTGGTCGGAGTCAAAAAAAATTTCTACCAAAATTTCAACTGTCAAAGACAACTCTAGATCCGAAATTTTCAAATTCATAGGACCTTCTTACCGGGTACTCATTTTTTAACTTATAATAATATTGTGAAAATCAGTCCAGCTCAACCCAGAAAAATCGAGATTACTTTATTTTCTCTGGCAACTGGCACTTAATTTTTTTTCGACTAGCTACTTCAGGGTTAGGGCTAAAACACCTCTCAATGCTAGGGTGTACATAGTATCAAATTTTCAAAATAATGTTTGATTGAAAATTTTTTTTATCGAAAATCACGATTTTAGGTCATTTTTAGTCATTTTTGGAAAAAATTGTTGGATGTTTTTTCCTACCAAATTTACTTATCTATCGATCCCATAGGTCGTTTGGGTCATTTGAAGACCTTCAAAATCCTCCTTTCTCAGGTTCACCCATCCTAATCATTAAATAACATTTTGTCGAATTATAACAAACTTGTATTGTCCAATTATCAGGTCTAGTAGGGCTACGACTGCAAAAAATTCTGATTTAAAAAACATGGTAATCGAAGGCATATCAATTTTTAGTTTGATATAATTTCCATAAAATTTACAAACAATTATGACCACATTCGGGGCCAGAGTCGAATGAGACTATTTCTTACCACTTTTGTAACGTCTTGGTGTTACCTCATTTTTGAAAAACAATTTCATCTTTTGCCAAAACTAGCGTGAAAACATACGCAACTATTGAATCTTTTTGGTTTAAAAAATCCCGTTCAATTTGGGTATACCAAAAACGGCGCACATTCCGAAAGCGGTTAACTAGTGCGCGAGAGTAAACTGAAAAAATACAGACAAAAAAAGTTATATGTAATCTGTATTTACTGAGTTATTCTGTATAACGAGTTTAGAGTGGCCGCGGTCTGAAGCATTTTGGGAAGGGCTAAAAATCAGAAAAAAATCGAGGAAGCCATTTTGTAGGAAATTTTACGGAGAATTATTTTTTTGAGATTTTCAAGAAAAAATTCTAAATTTTTGACGTTTATGGCGAAAGTTCTCAAAACTGCCATGAATCCAGAAGTCATCCGAAAAAGTACTTTTTTTTTTGTTTTTTGAATCATTGAAAACTACATTCTTCTATGATATAAAATTAAATTTGGGCTCTGTCGGGAAAAATTTTTCAAAAAAAAAATTTTTCAATTAAAACAAAAAAATTAGCTTAAAAAATCTTTTGGGTCATTTTTTTAGCCATTTTTGAAAAAATTTGTAACGAGATTTTTTTCTTCTCATTCACTTCTCTATCGATCCCATTGATCATTTGGAGTCTTACGGGACTTTCAAAATCGGTCCCGACCGACCGCGGCCACTCTAAACGAGTTATTAATAAACCAATGGTTTAAAACCATACATGTATATTATATTTGCAACCCAATTTTAACAAAATGTTTAGGACGCGCGAGAGTAAAATTCAAACTGACAAAAAAAATTTGAGTTTGTTTTAAAAGGGGATTATTACTTATCAGCTGTAATTGCTTTAACTTTGGCACGATTTACTGATAAGGGGTAAATCTTTCAAATTTTTTACTTGAAAATGAAGCACAATATATTTATTGATCACATTATATAAACAAGTAAAAAATATAAATACATTAATAAATTTAATTCATATTGTTTATAAACGTTTCAAAAATTTGTTTCCATTTTTTTATAACTTTCCAGATACTTTGTTTGGACGATGGGTTAATTTGGAGTTGAAATTAATACTTTCAATTTAGAATATTTATAAATGAATACTTTCTGTAAATCTCGGTTCCTTCAATACTAGAAATATTGTTACGAGATAGGTCAATCAGCATAACCTTCGGCATAGCAGGCAAGTCGTCAAAGGATGT
Source organism: Oikopleura vanhoeffeni (assembly GCA_004367855.1). Lineage (NCBI taxonomy): Eukaryota > Metazoa > Chordata > Appendicularia > Copelata > Oikopleuridae > Oikopleura > Oikopleura vanhoeffeni. The sequence continues at coordinate 36,587 of SCLH01001818.1, read as the reverse complement.
GAAATGATTTTTCGCTGCATAGAATTCAAGACAATTTGGAATCAAGAGCTTATTAAAGAATTAAGTTATGTTAGTCTTTTTCCCGGATTATTTCTTCCCATATTTTTGAAATGCCTTTTTTGGTAATGTATCAAATTTTCTAACTATGATTCAAAGGCACTTTGAAGCTTGCACCATGAATAAAAACACTAAGAAAAATTACTTCTCCAAAAAACGCAGGCAATTAACGAATCTAAATCCGCGTTATATGCTTATTCTCAGTAGTTAATACTAGTATTACTACACTTTTTATTTTGGATTTTGGGAACAACTCCTCTGATTGCGTTCCGAGATTAAGGTAGCAATTTCTTTCTGCTAAACATTTTTTGATTGTGTGCAAATTGTAAAAAGTATTGCGTTGGAAATTGTCCTTGAAAAAATATTATGTTCAGTTACTTTTCGATTGTTCGTTATTAAAAAAATGATTCCGAGCTTAAACATAGGCAACTTAAAAAACAAGATATTGTTTTTGAGCAGTAGCTGACAATTTTTTATTAAAACTTTTGTATTGAACGTGATATTTTTCAATGAGTGGAATTTGAATCTAGTTAAAAAAATTTTAGCAAGAAAAATTTTGCTGTTACCATCTTATCTCAGATTGCTCAAAATTATCACACATAATAAGAGAAAAATATAAAAAAACGTCCGAATCGACCATTTTTCGATTTTTCTTTGTAAAAATTTATGCATTATCGTGAGCGAAACGTTGCGAAACCCCAAAGTTGGCAAGGGATAATTTCTTCCGTAAATAAAAATTTTAATTAAAAAAAATTTCGAGCTGAATGCAATTTTTTACAAAGTTTTCATTTTAAAGTTGTTTCTGACAATTTTCCAATTTTTTTCAACTGTAAGTTATTTTATAACAATCTACAATTTGAAAATAATTCAAAAAATGGCATTTCTAATATCACTCATCACTACCTTTTTCGTTGGTGTATTCAAAGTTTTTATTTCGTTTTCCTCTAGTCGGACCACTTCAGCCAAACTGCATCTTGAGAGGCATCGCACAAAACAATCCCGCTGATATTCTTTTCAAAGAGTTATTTATTTATTATTTTCGAAATTCAGTATAATTTCTGTTCTAAAAGCGTTTGCACAGTTTTAATGCATTTCGAACTGCTAATCTCGATTTTAAAATTTTGAGATATAATTAAAAGTATTTAATACGGAATAATGATAATGACCGATATTTTGAGAGTTATGAAATTCAAATCGAAGTGGGTCACAAACATGAGCAAGAGTTGAAAATTCTTAAAGGTCACCAACGACCAATAAAAATAAACAAGAGCTTTTTATGAACTGATTTTAGGAGTCTCCCGAAAATCCCTACTTCTCTCTGGATTCTTTACATACAAGCTTAAAATCTAGACAATTAAAAAACTGGTGAGTTTGCGAATAGCCGTAATTATCGAAAATTCATTTTTGTGTTATTTTGTTTCCGAAAATTATACATTGAATTTCTGAAAATCCATAACTTTTTATTTAAATACTAACAACAAAAACAATAAATTTAAAAAACGATGAAAAAGTTCTTTCCTGATCGAGTATGGGGATCAAAATATAACTTCATTGTTTCAAATTGTCCATATTTTCGAAAATTTATTCTTTATAAAGTTTTTTCAACGTTTCGCACATTTTATTGTGAAAAAAGTTATATTTTTAATTTTTTCAATAATACTTGTCGAGAGAACATGAAACTTATTAACCCCAAGTTTAATTTATTAGCACACATTTAAAGAAAATAATTTTTGAAATACTAATTTTCGACTGTTGAAATCCCTTATTTCAAATCGTTCTCTGAGTACTTTTATTTTGATGTTGAATTATTTTGATCACATTTATTTCATAAAAATATGCTTATACTGAATCTCTTAACCCCCTCACACTCTTTGACTATCTAAAAGGTCAAAAAAAATTTCGGGAGCCAAACCGGCGCAGAAATAACATCGTCGCAGACCTACAAATCACAATTGTCATAGATTTGGGCAGATTTTTATTTCCAAAAATATTGTTGGAAATTTCTATAACCCATTGAGCCGTTCCAAAGTTATTCTTCCGTACTTTTTTTTAGGATTTTCGTCAAAATTCTTAAAAAATTAATTGTGTTGAAACGATACATAATATCGATTCTGAGGAAGGCAAAGTTTTTAGGAATTGTATTGAGGATTCTTTGAAAATAAAGTTTATTTCATCTGCAGTCTCATACGGAGAATAATTTTTAAACAACTGATTTTTCATGCTGAAACTCGAAATAATGAAAAAATAATATTTTTTCAAAAAATTATTTTTCGAAAGAATTTAAACGGCAATTTAACCCAAATAGAGCCGACAAAGACAAAATCGATCAAATAGAGACATAAGATTGGTACTGATTTTGAGTTTTCAGCTACTTGATTAGCAATATTTTTCACATTTACTGCATATATTCGACGCGCGGCGATATGAATAATTGTTTTGTAAGCATTCAAGATATCATATTTCAAATTTGAGACAGCTTTCAATAGCTAAAGTTTTTACTCGTAAATTTTTAACTTATATGACATTGTGAAAAATGTATTGGTTTTTCAAGAAATACAAGGTGAGTGGAACCTCTATTTTCTCTGGCAGTTATTAGTTTACAAAACTTCGAAATTAAATTGTTTTACGTGGTTGTTCACTCAATTTATCTTGAATCTCAAGCAGAGACAAATAAGTAAATTGATAATCTCTTCCAGTTCCTCCGGGTCATAAGGCGCTCACAAGTATTGCTGTAGATAGGCTTTGGGGTGAGGCGAAGTTCTCGTTTCTGGGTGTGAGGAGGTTAAGGAAATGAAATCAGAGTGAAAATGAATCGGCCTGATCAACTTTATGATTTATTAGACACAACCCACGCGTGGCCACGTCGGTTAATCAAAATTGCTTTCTCTGGGGAAAATTTTTCAATGTTTATGCAATACCATTCATTTTTCATAGGCAAAATGATTGACGAAATTTGAATGAACAAGCTCTGTTGGTTACTTCCCAAACCTCTAAAATGCATTTTGTGAATGAAATTTTCAGGGTGTCCGAGGGTTTTTCTCACGGAAACTAGGGCGCATCTAAACAATTCAAAGACACTTTTATATTAATTTTCAGGCGTAGAATTAAAACAAAATAACTAAGAATTAACTTAAGAATTTTAATGAATACGACTTTCTGACTGGTCAAAAATAAACCAATCAGGATCGAGGATTCACGTTTGCTTAAATTTTCGCAACAATTTACTCATAAATAGAACGTTTTGGCCTCTTTCGATTGAATTTAGGCGTCTTTTTTTGTTTTAGTAAAGATATTCAGAAAATCCTGCCTAGTTGTGGATTTATCTAGAGCGTCATAAGTTATGATATAACTATGACTATGATATAATATGACTCATAACGTTGATAAAGTTGCCAATTAAATCGGGGGATTCTTGAATTGAGTCGACAATCGGCTATTGTGATTAGACACTGGCTCAAAGTTATGACGCTCGAGATAAATCGACGACTCGGCAGGATCTTCGATAAAATCATTTTTGGATAGTTGATTTTTGTCGGAGTAGATGATAAGATTGAATAAAAAGATGTGTGGAAAAGACTGCGACTGATAACGCGTCTATATATGTCGCTCTTCTAACTTACCTGATATTTGAGCCGTTATCACAATAGCTATCTTTCCCTGACCATTTCTATTCCCTTCAAAAAATCAGTCTTGTATAAGGCCAAAACGTTCTATTTATAGAATCTAATTTTTTTGGGCATGCTGCGCATATAACCATAAGAATGTTTTTTGGTTATTATCATATTTCACCCAGAAAAATGGTTGAAATTAACAAATTTTGATAAAAATAATGATTTTCGACAGTTTTCAACATCAAACCTTTCATAAGTGCTCTCTATTAAAGTTTGTTGTCACGTTTTATTCGATGGTATGTGACACCTACCTTGTACCTAGGTATGTCTTTCAAAGCACTTTTTAGTATTAAAAATACTAAAAATCTTTTTGTTTTTCTCTGAGAATCACTATGTGACATAGTCTATGTCCAAGTTCTTGTTAATGAAAATCCGCCAAAGTGACATGGTCTAGACCTTTCAACATACTTTTTAAAGCTCGTAAAAATTCGTGATTATTATGTCCATATTAAAATAACATTTCGGCTTATTTTCTAAACTTGTTGCCAAACGGAGGTATAAAATTTTTGGATAGTATTTCTCAGTAATAATTACACAATCAAAAATAAATTTTCTTTCGTACGTCAGAAAAATGAATATTATGACATAATAATAATATTACATAAGAATTATTTTGGCTCTGAATGTTCAAATAAGAAGTATAGGTGGAAACTGCAGGAGTTATTTAATAGTTATATAAGGGGGTTGGATATGCCATTTGTTGTAATTGCTGGCTATTTTGAACGATTTTTTAAGGTTTACAACTTTGGATTACAATTATCAAACTTCAAAAGAAAAGAAAACATTGTTTCGTGAACACTTTTTATCAATATTATATAAATAAAATTAATTTCAAAGGCGTAAAAAATTTTACGAAAAGTATATCGGGTATCCTCAATTTGTCTTAGCAGGTGATAACTTACAAAGTCTATGTCAGAATTATTCAAATTTTTTTAAAAGACAGGAAAGAAATTTTCTTACAAATTTCATGCAGAACAAGTTCATATTTACGTTAACGTTTTTCGTGATATCCCAAAAACCACTTTTCGTAACGTTGCTATTAGCAGCTTGCTAATAATTCGTTAATTTAATTTCAAGAAAATAATTTCTAAGTCTAAAAAGATAAAACGCAATAAATGCAACAAAATTCTTGTCGAAAATTAATTTTTTTTGTCGTAATCTCTCTTGATCAAAGATGCGCTGGCAGCGTTTCAACTTGAAATAGTGTTAATTTCGTAACAAATAATAAAAAGCTTATATTAGTTGCAATCAAATTAATTTTTTGTTTGTTCAATTTATCGAACAAAGACACTTTTTTGGCAACCAAAATTGGCATGTCCAATCATTTTAAAAGTTCCGGGTACCCTCCGCCGCGGCTGGTACCTTATTTACGGGTGAAATATTGATAACATAAATAAAATTCGTTTTATTCACTGACAATAATAGCTAGTATTTTGCGCTGATGAAATTATTTGATGAAAATAAACAAACATGTATAAATAGTGTTGTTTTATCTTCAGAATTAAGTCTCCCGTTATTATATTGATGAGTTACATCAAATAATTTTTAACTCAAATTCAAAGAGTTATTTTTTGCCAATTATGGGCTGCAGATTTTTGACAACATTATACACAATATTATTTTTTTTAGAAATCAGTGTCTTAGAAATATGTGTTTTTTTTGCTCTAAGGAACTGTTTCAATTTATAAAAATTAACAATTTTCAATGTTTCGTTTTTATTAGCATCTTCAGGATTTAAATAAAATTCGAATTTTTGCGGAATTATCTTTGGATTTTTAGTTACAAATTTCAAACTTATATGAGTGAAAATAATAAATTTGAACACCAAAGTCTGTTGAGCTTTTGATTAATTTTCGAATTCAAATTTCAATCAATTCTGAAATATATACTATGTTACATTGTAAATAACTATAAAAATTCTTTCGCATGTTACCACAAAATTAAACTCTCATTTCAAGGCTGACTATAATAAAATGAGCGAAATTACTTTTGTGTTAACTTGCGAGAAACTTTTTCTCAGTTCTTCACTATGTTTCGAAAATGATTAAATAAATGGAAAGCTTAACAGACTTTACTGTTTTAATAGAATAATGACATAATTTCTAATGAAGATTTGTTACACAATTTCAATTAATTTGACAATGTCGTGGTTTTACGTACATTTTCAGTGTTTTAATCGGTAATTTCATGAAAAATTAGCTATTTAATGTTTAATTTCATAAATTTTTAAAATTGATATTTCATTTCAAAGTTATGTTGAAGTTAATTTTTAATGTCAGAATTTTTGAGTTATTAATTCTTAATTTCATATTTTATTCAAAAATTGCAATAAAACAAGTTATATTCGTGACATTCATTTACTGATGCAGAAAATTTATTGAAATTGTGTCCAAAAATCACTTAGAAATAATGTGAAAATGCCCAAATCGACATTGCAAATAAATTTAAATTTTGACATTGTGTGTATAATTTCATAATTTTTGCTTCAAGATGCGGGCTGGCGCCCGATATATCGCAAAATATTATGAAATTATACACACAATGTCTAAATTTAAATTTATTCACGCAAGTTTAATTAAAATTAACCATATTTTTTGTAACAAAACTTATCAGAAATCTGTGTTTTTTTATTTAAGCTTGAAGTCACCAACGCTACCTCATTAAAAATGGTTATTAAGGTTAGAAAACTAAACTCATACTGAATTGTAATTCAATGTTTTTAAAAATCAAATAAAACTTTTTCTTGGTTCATTTCTTGATATGTAAAGTTCACGATTCTTGCATTTTCCCAGTCTTCTTGTTCTGGATTATCAACTTTCGAAAAAATAAAGAAATAGAATTATCATCAGAAAAAAATACGAATGGATAACGCGAAGTGATGGCTTCAATTAAACGGATTTTTTTTCTGATGCCAATTAACGATTTTTTTTTGGTAAAATTCTATATTCATTATATAATTTTAAACGTCGCATGTATATCAATTTACATGTAGACGATTTGAAGTGAGGAATTTCGAAAGTAAAACATTGTTATCGATTTCTTTGGCGCATCGTGTGGCTTTAATGAAAATTTTAAGACTAATGATTTGCTTTGCTCTAAATTTAAAAAATGGTTTTACGAATAAATTTTTGTCATTTCAGAGGATGTCAGTTATTTAATTCTAAAAGACGCAAATCGCAAGCAAGCTTCGAAAACTCTGAGTCGAAAATCTTTTGAGGAGAAACTTCACTTTTGTTTGATGAAAGCAAAAAACGCTGACTTATTGCGTCTTTCAAGACTGATTAACTGATGATCAGTTACGAATCCTTCATTTTATCTTAAATCAATTTAAAAATAAAAAAATCCTTGGTCTAAAAGTCTAGAAAATTTTTCCAAGATGAGCCAATAAAATCGATACCCATTTTTTAATTGGTCAAGATGTTTTTTTATTTGAAATCATTGCCTAATGGGAGGCTTACAGTCAAATCAGTGTCTCAAACTTATAATTTATGTGTTATTGACTATCGGAATTAATGCTTGATAATTTTAAAACTTGCTCAGTTCAGATTTGAGCGCACTTTTTTCATCTTTAAAACAACTTAGAACTAATGGGAAAGGTCAAAAATTTTATTTTATCGTAAAAATTATCAGCCTGGTCGACAAATGTTTGAAAACGATATATCTTTAATCGAGGAAAAACGAGCATCCTGAGTCAAAGGCGGCGAATTAATTCGGCTTTTGAGAACAACTCATCTGATTAAGTTTTAGATAGCTCAAACTAAGCAAAAATATCTAGTGAATAATAACATGAAAAAAATTGGTCCAAATTGGACCATTTTTTCTGAAATTGCTAAAATTGTTTAATTATCACTTTTTGTTAAATAATTGAAACGATGGTCTGATTCGAACCATTTTTTGTTAATTTATTTTTCTCTAAATATTTTTGCTCAATTTTAGCTGTCTTAAAACTTAATCAGACGAGTCGTTTTCAAAAGCCGAATTAGTTCGGATTCATTCGCCTTCTTTGACTCAGGATGCTCGTTCTTTTTCGACTAAAGATATAAAATATCTCGAATCGAGATTCTCGATGACATACATGTATCTACGAAGGTAGTCTCCAGTCCTTTAGATGATTGATTAAATTCGACCAATTAGGACGTTGTAAATAAAGTCGTTGACCAATCAGCACATTGAAACTAGAGTAAAACTTGAATGTGAATCTGAAGGACCTGAGAATTCTTATAATATATAAATGAATTTATCAAATAACATGCTGTTAAAAGTGATAAGGAATCCTCATTGCGGATAACATGAGGTGAATTCCATTTTTAGAAATTCGTTAGGAATGGAAATTGCAATCCGGAATTATAAACTTTTGAATCTATTTTTGGAAGAAAATCTACCAGGGAATCTCTTAACTAATGGGCCTTCCGAAGCCTGTTTATGTCTAACGTTTTAAATAATTGAAAGCAATGATTTTTTGTGATCAAATTCAAGTTTAAAAATAAATACTAGTATCTATATAGTATCTATATAGTATTATAATTTATTCAGTCCCTAGTTTCGGTAAACCCGTTTCTTCTCGTTTTTCCTCAGGTGCATCGCGTATTCTCGGAGATCTTAACTGTGACCCCAGGGTATCAATATGCTCTAAATCAGTCCATTTTGCGTATCGAAACCTGGCTTTCATTCATGCTGTTCAAAATGTCATCGTTTAGGTAAAAAATACTAAAATCAATTCGCTTCAGGAAATTTTATATGATTATAAATCGTCGCGTTGAAAATCTTGGAACTCTAATAGAGTTACTCTATGCCAAATACGATCCTTAGACTTTTTTCAAATGTTGCTTAATTATTTTTTTTCAAGACTTCTCGGCAAATCACTTACAAATGTTTTTCGTTGAGTTGATAATCAAACACTTGCGGAATACTGGTCGCATTTAAATGTATAAAACAAGATTTCCAGAGTCGATTCAATGATATACTAAAAAAACACCAACATATCGGTTTAAGTTTTGGGATAATTGAAAAAATCTTGCTTCCAAAAAACATATTGGAGCCTCTGATTGGCTGACCAATCAGAAACGATCTTCCAAAAGTGACGATATTTTCAATTCAAGATGTATCTTCTCCCTGAGTTTTCCATATAAAAAACATTTTAAGCATTAATGGACCACCCTCAGCAGAAACATAACACAGGTATAAATGAGTCACTGAATGGTAGGAGCAGCGATTTAAATTCTCGAAAATCTCTAAGTTTTGAAAAAATTGATAGAAATTATTTCCAAATCGCGATAATAATAATTTTTTGATGACCAATGAGGATAAAAAGAGTTCTTATCAATTTTTGTTCATATCATCATAAAGCTACATTTCCAAAAAATTAAGAAATTAACACCCAGTACCCAAACCAGTTAATAAATTGGTCCAAAAATGGCCCAACTTGCCTCGATATTGCCGTTGATATTTTAAAGCTGTTTCACAATCCTTCGAAAAATATTGTGAATTTGAAAAGTGAATCAGAGCAAACGTTCAAGTCTTGAAGTTCAAGATCAGAGGTAAAACAGGTAATTTCTTTGGAATTTGACAACCTCGGCGCTGCCCATTCATAAAATGCCCGATTTTTATTTTCCTTGAAATGTGTCTTATAACCTCGATCATTTAATTTTAATCAAAAGCTACCAAAATTTTTCGTGACCAATTCATCCGGTTGACGTTTTGATTAGAAATTATCTGACGATTTTTTGCGTGATAACGGGGTCTGAGTTTTTGGTGGGTTTTCATGTTAAATAAAATTGACAAATGTTTATTTAACCCTTGGAAGCTCCAAAATTTTTTATTCGGCAGAGGCTCCTGCACCACTTAAGTGGAGCGACTTGGAGCCCTCATTACGGATAAACTACATTTCATAAAAAGGCGTGAATTATCTCATTTTTGCGAAAATAGCCCAACTTAGCGAGGTGATCAATCAGATTTAAAGAATTTTATTTAAATCGGGCAAGACTGAGCAGCAAAGATTTGGCTTTTATCACTTACTTCTCATTGAAAACAGGAATATTTTCAAAAGCATTTCTTTCTCCAATCTCACTCATTAAGACCTTGGCTTTCACATTTTTTTTCGATTTTCGATCTTTTTCCCTTTTTCTCATAAAAAGACGATTAGCAGCGCGATTGATCCAAAAACGCGAAAAAAAGGTGCAGTTTGTAAAAAATTACTTTTTGAGAATGAACAAAATGTATCCGCTTATCACCAAAAAACACATTTCAGATTTGAAAATTTCACAAAAAAATTTGTCGAAACCGAGCAGCGAAAAATTTGGATTTAATCACTTACTTGCCATCGAAAACATAAAGATTAACATAATAATTTCTTTCTCTATTCTCACTAATTCTGACCTTGGCTTTCACAATTTTTCTTAGATTTTAAATCTAACTTTTCGTTTTCTTATTAAAAAACGATTTCAGCGCGATTGATCAAAAACCGCATAACAGTCTGCGCTGTCAAAAATTATTTTTGAGAATGAAAAAATGTATCCTTAGTTAAAATAAAAATTCCGAGTTCTTTAGCACAAGCTGGAATCCAAAGGAATTAGCGCCGATAGCGTTAGCTGATCGCTTAGCGTGGTATGAAAATAATTAAGCATCTATTTGATTTTTTCAGCAAATTTTCGTTTTTGATCAGTTTTTAGCAGCTAGAGGGCGTTAAATTGTCAGTTATAAAAGATAGTTTTTTGCCGATTTCCTTATTCGATGTCAAAAAATGCCATATTTTACAGAAGAGGACCTTGAAGATTTGTATTACTCTGAAGACGCTGAAACTCAAAGTATTTATTTCAAAATAAAGTTATAAAATAACGTTTGTTATAATTTAACCGCTGAGACTTCAGAATATTATCTCGACGTTAGCCAATTTTCCGATTAGTGTTGCCGTAGCTTTCATTGGAACCTACTTTCGAAAAAATCAAAGCATATCTTATTTCGAATTTTTTTCAAAAATTAAAAAATCGCTCACGAAAAAATAAAAAGAGTTCCGATGGTGGAAAATTTTTTTTTATTGTTTTGTGAGATACTCAAAAACTTTTTTAAAAACTCAGTTCCTCAGATTTTATATATCGTTCAAACTGTTTGATCAGCACGCATTTTAGATTTTTTTGAAAGAAATTGTCGAAAAAGTAAGATAAACTAATTTTTAAACGAGAAGTCCTAGAAAATTTAACTGCCATTTTTGAGTTCCTCGTGGCAAACTCTATGTTGGGTTTGAGTCATAAATTTCCAGGTCTTTTCTTTCATCCGATTTCAGCGGATTTAAATTTTTCGCACCACTTAAGTGGTGCGGAGCTTCCAAGGTTAAATAAATTAAATATTTTTTACTACGCGTTTTGGGTTTATTCCATCTGCATCATTATTTTAATGTTTTTTTTCTAAAAATGCCTTTAGAGTTGACTACCAACTCTGAACGTATGGTTTCATTCTCATAAAATGATAAAACTCCATTTTCTCGAAATGAGCCAATTTTGAACATTTCCTGATGGTAACTGACTTGAGCCATGCACGTAATTATTTAATCCTTCTTTCTGAACAACAAAAGTTTTCTCTGACTGAATATTCGTCGCATCCTCCAAATATGAATATCTACCCTTGTTTTTAATCATAGCTGAAAAATACTATTTTTGAGTCATTTTATTCATTGGATTGTTTGAATTTCCTAACATTTCAAATCGTTATGACAACCCGGAAAACATCTTCGTTTTTGAGCGACTTTGTCTAACCCCAAACAAAATTTCTGATGATAATTTCAAAGGAAGACTTTTGTCAGAAAAAAACTGAGTTACGAAATTTTTTGTCAAAATATCAGACGGGGTGATATATAGGATATATGGATTAAGGGCCCTTCACCGACATATCGTGAATATTTAAAAAATGCGGAATCTGAGAATTTGGTTTGTTGGTCCCTTCCAAGTCTGACCAATGAAATTGGCCTATACTGCAATCAAGGGGTTTGATTAACTCGTATACTCGATTTTAGCCAACGCGTTGCCGCACATCATTTAATCGCATTTTACGACGCTTAATCATTAATGACAAGATCAGTTATAAGTTATCCGATAAAACTTTGAAACAAATGACGTTTGTGCGTTTTTTTTTTGAAAAATTTTCCTGTATTACAGACTGTAATTACAGTACTTTTTTTTGCAAAATTTTTTAAATCACCAAAATTTAAACCTTTCATCGTGATCAGAAAAAATTCTAAACATTTTTTCCACCGTTTATTCAAGAAATAAGGTCGGCAAAAAAAGTACTGTTTTTTTCAAAAATTGCTTAAATCACATTTTTGAAAAAATGAAGATGTTCTTTAGGAGTTTTAAGACTTTTTTCCAATTACACTGAAGTCATTTAAACGATCACGTGACCTTCAAATTAAGTAATAAGTTCAGCTCAAGTACACAATAGTGATAAAATTACGCCGAAAAAATTTTTTGGGCAATTAACACCTAATTCAAGAGTTTTGAACATAATAATATTTTTCCAAACACGTCACGTAGATCTTATTTCGAGAAATAAGGATTTATCTATGACATATTTCAAACCTTATTTTGAATTTATTCGTCACCTATTTTTATTTCGGACATTGGTGTGATGAGAAAGTTTCTTAAAAACGTTTGAAGGTGACCCTGGAATTTTTGGACTTATTTTGAGTACTTTTTAAAATTGTCAATGAGTTTTTTTCAAAGACTCAAATTCACGTGGAGACCCTTAAAAAAATCGTCACGAATTCTTACGCGGACTTTAATCATTTTAAATTGGCCTCCGGTTTAAATAAGGCAGTCCTAGAAGTCAAACTTCCGGACATGATAACATAAGAATCAGTGAAGCATAGCGTAGGCGCGCTTCCATGCGTAGGCGCGCTCCATGCGTAGGCGCATCTATCCCACTCACTCTCTCCATCACGAAAATTAAATTCCAAAATAATAAGAGTCATTATACTAAGAATTTTGTAAAAACATATAATTATTTTAAGACAGAGCGATTAGAAAATCATTTGAAGTTTTTATATGAGGTGATTGCGAATAAATAAGGTTAATTTCATCTATTATTGCACTTGCTCTTTAAAGGGGGTAGGCGAGTCTTTATAGAACTGTGGAATACAATGATAAGATTAATAATATGTAATTAGATAATTCAGTAATTTAAAAAACATTGCTCAAAACTAAAAATCGCTATCTACACTATTGTTCCGTTATCGTCACGTAATTACACTTTATTTATTGCTGATTATGCATCATGGTGTATATTTACATGTCAAATATATTTTTTATTAGTAAATATCGGTCTCTGAAAACTGTTTTCTCATGGAAAAATTTAATAAAAACTTTGTTCTGAAAAATTGTTTTTTTTGATTCGGAAAAAATTATTTGTCAACTTCAAACCATTGTCAATAGGTAAATAAGGCTTTCACACATGCGCAACTCGCTCACTTTAGTTGTATACAATCAAAAGGTTTTTATTCACCACATGTTATCAAACAAAAATATCTAGAAAAATTATAAAAATTAATTAATTTCTTATCAAAATTTGAAGGTCAAAAAATGAAATGAAATCGTAATTTCACTCTCATTAGAAACTAAAGTAGATACGAGGTTAAAACTTTCAAAATGAATTCACATAGGTCGATTCACTATAGTTCTGGTTTAGAATTTGGAGCAAAAAATATTTTACTACTTCGTAAAAAGTGCACCTGTTAACGTAACAAGGTGGACTGTAAAAAGTTTTTTCCAACAAGTTGTAAAAAGTGTTTAAACAGGAGGTAATTTTCGCAACTTTTGTTTTCTTATCTTCATTAATGCCTTTAAATTTGTTTAAATTTATTTTGTTTTTTCATTTGGATAGCAAATGGCTGAATATTATATTTAAGACTATTGAAAAATGAATGTTTGATAATGAAACTTTGATATTATGGCCGATTTAAAAGTGAGGCAACGCGTTGTTTAAAATCGAGTCTGGGTACAGATTCATGTCTAAAGTCTACGAGTTAAGTGCTAGTATACTGCGTTGTTTGTTTGATTCAAAAACGATCTGTCAATTAAGGGCTCTTAATTCATATTCTGATTTATTTATGATAAAATATAATTTCTGCCGCACTAGGTATTGTTCTGTTGACAAAAACAATTAACCAAATTTATTTTTGACAGTTCTATTTTTGAAGAAACACGCGTCGATTGGACGATAAAGAATTGTGTTCGAGGGCATAGTTATAAACCATCAAAAATGAAATTCCAGCTAACTACAGTATGAAAGGTTTTTGCTCCCTTTTTTCCAATTTGCATAAATCTGAATTCCCCCGTTTTGATTGGTTTAATCTAGAAAAAAAGTAGGTATTTGCCAAAATTGATCGTTCTCATTGGCGTATAGGCTATACGGTATGACAAGTTATGCAAATTGGAAAAACGGGAGCAAAAACCTTACATACAGTGTGTACTTTTTTTACTTGCGAAGGGAAAATTGTCCTTTAGCTATTTACGGCCAATTAAAAATGGTAACTGAGTGGATTTTATTTTGAACGCCAAGCTTTAGCCGATGTCAAAGGGTTTGAAAATTAAATCCACCTAGTTACTATTTTTTATTGTCGAATTACCTAAAGGACAATTTTTCACTTGCAAGTAAAAAAAAAACATACTGTACTTATACACAATTTTTTTTCAGTCATATATCAATATGAGTCAAAACCGATGTCTAAATTTTAAATTATTCCCTAGGTGACGCCAGATCGCATAAATTGTCAATAATTTGTAAATTGATTAACAGCCTTCATCGTTAGCTGCCATTTTTTGGCTCAACTGTAAGAAGCGGTATAAAAATCTACGCTCGGGCTCCGAGTTTTCGATTTCTCCCTCTTTTGTGTGAAAACTCAGTAGAAATCGCTCTAGAATATTAAAGAAAATGTAATTTGTGGCCTACAACAATATAATATTTCAAAATGTAGCTTTAACAACTTAAGCAATCGTTCAAAGTGATATTTGGAGTTATTGAAAAAAATATGAAATATAAAGTTCAAATTTAGAAGTTTTCACCATTTAATTTTTCTTATCTTTATCACTTGGAAAAAATATATCAAAAAAAAATTCAGGCTCAAAATTTGTAAAATCAAACGCAAAAAATAAAATTCTAGGACAAATTCTAGAGGAGATTGGGATTTTACTTTTCGCTTCTGAACTTTCACGGTAATTTTTTTCAAGAAAAAATTGTAAAAGTCCTATTTTTATCATTGGAACGCTAGGGTGTTACAGCAAATTGTCGACCACCGTGAAATTTTTAAAGATCAGAAATATGGGTTAATTGAGGGATTCTAAGGATATTATTACGTCATACCAAATTCCCAAACTCAATATTTCAACCCGAAAAACCATTTGTTAATGTTAAAAATCACGATTTGTGCGTAGGCGGGTCAAAAAGTGCATAAAACTTATGAAAAAACTTGTTTGCTGTAACACCCTATGGAACGCCCTGAAATAATTAATTTGACCATCCCCTTTAAAGCAAGAATTTTTGACGAAAAATATGAATTGAAATATACTACGCATGTAATTATGAAATGACTTGTAAAGAATCTACACGCATACGTGTTTTTCACCTCGCCTTTCATATACTTCAAAATCGAAGTAATAGATAAGGTCTCCGAATCATTTCTTTTTCGCACTTTTTTTAAGACATACTGTTTTCATCCCTGAACTGAACCAAACGTCTCATGATAATAATGAACCAAGGTTATCAAAAACCAAATACAACCTTGTCCATTGTATGCCCGACAAAACTTGTTTTTGCCTACGGTGGGTGATTTTCAGATATGTTCTAGAAAATCACAAATAAAAATACTAATACACAAACCGATTTTGAAATTGCCTACATGAATCGAATAGTTTGAAACGCCCAGCTTCAAGCCGTGGCTCCGATTGGTCAAATGACCAAAATTTAGAGCTTCAAGGGGGTATGCGACTCTGATTTAATAAAGGCCTTAGGTGTATTTAACATGCTTCAAATTGATACAGGGTGATAATTAAGTGCACTACGAACCAAATCATTATAAAAAATTTCAAAATTTTCGCATTTTTTCGATTTTTTCTTAGTTTTTTAGTTTTAAAAAAAAATGAATTTAAAAGATAAACTTTGCTTAAATTTGACCACTCAAACTTCAAAATATCGTCTTGACGTATGCCAACTTTCTCATCAGTGTTACACAGGCTTTCTTTTGAGCCTATTTTCGAAAAAATAAAAGCACTTTTTTTTTCGGAAATTTTTTCAAAAATGATCAAAAAATCATAATTCGAGTTTTAGTTGTAAATTGCAATAAAAACTCAAAAGAATCTCTTACATTTGTTCTGAGAAATACTTGACCATTTTGCAAATGATCATCCTCTGGACGAGAATAGATTTTTTAACGTCTGAATGTGTAGAAAAATCGTCTCGGTTATTTGGCGTTCTAGAATTTTTCAGTCGCCGGATCAAAAAAAGCTCGTGAGAAAAGATTGACAAACTACCGTTACGTGATATGTGAAAATTGTACCTCAATTTGATATACCGTCTGGGCGGAGATAGATTTTGCAGTTTGGAAAAAGTCATCTTGTTACGATACTGTGACTATTGGTGTAATGGTAAAAAATACTTTGGGATGTACTTTTTCGCATGATTAAGAAAATATCTACAAATTAGCAATTTCGGTTTTTCTCATGAGCTCTTAGTTTTCAGTATATTTCACGGAGAATATGTCAAATCAGAGTCGCATCCCCCGGATAGCGGTCGCACTCTTTTAAGGGTGCTTTGGGCTGTTAAAATAGCACGACATTGCTTTATCAATGTTTTCCAAAAAAATAACACATAAAAATTCTCAAAAAATGAAAATTTCCAATTTTTTTGTATTCCTTAAGGAACACTCAAAAAGCATTAACATATGTGAAAAATCAAGAAAAAAGTACAAAAAATTCGAAATTTTTATTTTTTGAGATTTTTTCTGTGTAATTTTTTTGGAAAACATTGAAACCCAATTTTCGACCCGAAAAACTCAAAATATCAAAAAGCTGTGAACAGATTTTCTTCTCGGCATCAGCCAGGCTTTAATTTGGTGATACTTTCGACTAAATCCGACGACTTTTATTTTAGAGTTTTCACTTCCGGGTTACTAAAATGCGATTTTCTAGCATTGAACAAAAAATTTCAAAATTCTGTTTCCGACAAAAAACCCGAAACATATTTCTCCGTCTTTATTCGAATTTGTACTGCATTCTGATATTTAACCTCGGATCCTTCGGCTTTTGAAAAGCGAAAACCTTGAAATAAGGCGGATTTTGGCAGTCCTAGGAAATACTAGTCCGAAACTCAACAACGTGTTTCTGACAAATAACGAGCATTATTGTTTCTGTGGTTCATGCCAAGTTTGAGTAGGATGGTGTTACAAGATGCTATTTTGCGTGAGCGAAGTCTATAAGTAAAACTATAACGTTAATTTGAATCTCTATTTTATTGGATGATTTCCCTACGAAGCCGAAATAAGAATGGGATTCTACGACACTTCCGTATTTTCGAACCCTTCGATTGAGTAACATTATACTTTAGTTTAATAACACGGTAATAACCACGTGGTGTTAACAATGGTATGCAAGCTCTAAAAGCCTTAGAAATTCAAAATTTGATTAGGTTGTTCTAGAACTCGCCACATGGTGGTCACCAGGGTGATTCAAAAATTATTCTGATAAATTATTTTTGTAGATTAGGGATAGATCTACCAAATGGCTGTTCGAAGCAGTTTAGTATTTTGGTAAAGTGGAGTAAAAAATAACCATTTTGCGACCATTCCCCCCTTAAAGCCTGCTTATTGGCCAGAAAAAGGTCCCTTGAGTGAGGCCTTTCAAACTATTCGAACCATGCAGTATCATTTGGCGTGGAATTTTCGAAATAAACTCAAAAATATTTCAAGCCAAATGAAAGGCAAATTTTTCTCAAAAAATGCAGATTTTTGAAAAACGAAACACAATTTCCCAAACTGAGCCTAGTCCAACAATGAAATTTGAGAACATCATTTCCTCAATTTGATAATAATTAACTTTAACGAAGGCAATAAGTATATTGTGATCCCTCATGCATGATCATGGTGACCATTGTCGGCATTTACGTCACTATTTTGCAGTGCAATAGCGCTAGGTTAAACATGTACCGCCATCTACATTTCAAGGTGGCTAGAATCCTATAAAAAGTAACGTTTGCCAACACTCTCTCATCAAAGTACCGATAAGGATACAGGAAAGTAATTAAATTAACTAAAAATCAAGATGAAATTTTTTTCGCCACAGCTCTGTTTTGCCATGTTGCCGCCGAGGAGAAAAAGTTCCCACCACGACACCGCAACTCACGATTAGCAAATTGAATGTTTTTGCTGCGAGTGATCATGCTAATTTAACGCGCTAACAAGCGAAACTGGTATAGGTAAATTTGATCGAAATGTCGTCAGAATGAACGACGATTTGAACTCTGTGATTTTACGGATGATCTCTTGCTCACGGGTGGCCCATCAAGCCGAAAAAGACGATCAGGAAATGATGAATGTGAGCTCGGAGATGTGAAAGCTGTGGTTTTGCCAAATACAACAAAGGTGAAACCATTAGTTGAATCAAACAAATCACGAGAGGATTCTCTAAAGGGCTGAACGATACATTGAAGGATTGGTCTCAACCAAAAACACAAACTGCGACGTGCACTAATGGTTCAATCAACTCGGACAAAAAATACATGGCCCTCAACTTCAACTAAGTTTTTGGTCATTTCCAGTCAATCGAATCCCGCTAAAATTATACAAATTAAGGTAAAAAAAAAAAAGAATTTTTTTATGAAATTCTCGCTTGTTTTGGTGGAATAAAAACTGAAATTTCTGTACATATCTTGATTGTTAAGAAAACGGAATTTAGTCTAAGGCCTGAATGAGTTCTCAATTTGCTATTCTTCAGTCAAACATTTTTATAATTTATAACTACAATAAAATAAACAAAAAATATAATATTATAGCTCATTGAATTAAATTATTGTGCAAATATCTAAACATAAAATAAATGCAGGAATATTGTCGGTGCTTGGTTTGTGAATCAAAACTTTCTTCCTCTGACCAAACTTTTTTGTGGTGAAAATTGATTGATAGTCTTTACTTTTAAACTGGCACAGATACCGACCATTAAAAGTTGCACCAGTTGAGAAGATATGGTCATTGAATCTAATATTTTTGCTTATTAACCTCCTCACAACCAAAAACGAGAACTTCGCCTCACACCAAAAAGCCTATCTAAAGGCACTTTTTTGAGCGCTTATCACGGGCAAACTGGAAAAGATATCAATTTACTTATTTGTCACTGATTGAGATCAAGGATAGAATAAAGTGAATAACGCGTATCATTTTTAAATTTCGAAGTTTGTGAACTAGATAACTGCGAGAGAAAAGAGAGGTTTACTCACCTTGTTTTTCTTGAAAAACCATACATTTTTAACAATGACATATAAGTTACAAATTTACAAGTAAAACTTCACCTATTAATAGCGGGTCTCAAATTTTATATATGATATCTCGATCGCTTAGAAAACAATTATTCATATCGCCGCGCGTCAAAATATATGCAGTAAAATGTGAAAAATATTGCTAATCAGCTGAAAACTCAAAATCAGTACCACCTTATGTTTTACATTTTATCGATTCGTCTTTGTCGACTTTATTTGGGTTAAATTGCCGTTCAATTCATTCGAAAAATATTTTTTTGAGAAATTTTTTTTTCATTATTTTGAGTTTCATAAAAATCACTTGTGAAAAAATTGTTCTTTGTATAGAGACTGCAGATAAAATAAACTTAAATCAAACGAATCCTCGAGTACTTTCCTAAAAACTGACTTCCTCAGAATCCTGATATTATGTATCGTTTTCACACAATCAATTTTTTAGGAAATTTTGGAAATTTAGGGAAATTTAGGAAATTTTCAACAATATTTTTGATAATAAAATTGCAAACTCTATGACATATTTGAATTGGAGGTCTGTGACGATGTTATTCTGCGCCGTTTTGGCTCCCAAAATTTTTTTTGCCTTTAGATAGTCAAAGGGTGTGAGGGGTTAAACGCATTTAACTTAAAATTGATAGAAACAATTCAGTACCATATAGCGGGAGCTGAGAACCTCAACCGTTTTAACACGTGAAACTGTTATCTGCCATAACCAACTGGTTAACCGATTTGAGCACAGAGCCATCAAAGTGGCTCAAGCAT
>SCLH01001817.1:81771-142509 GCA_004367855.1 Oikopleura vanhoeffeni | reverse complement strand
GTACCAAAAAGCGACACCTACCCCCTTAAGGAAATTTTTTCACTCTCGGGTCTCCCTGGCTGAGATTATTTTTTTCCTACCCCAAATTGGCTATAGTCTACAGAAAAATAAAAGGCACCGTCAGCAAAATTTCATGACTTGTTTTCAAAAAAGGTGTACAATTTTCAGACTTAAATTATTGAAAAACTTTCTCATTTTGTTTCAAATTTTCTAAAATTTTAAAATGCCACTTTTGTGCCAAAAATACAACTTGTGGCAAAAAATTGAATCATTTGGAGTTCCACGCTGCTGACGCTAGTTTAAACACTATTTTTTCCCTCAGCGATCAGAATGAATCTGATTGAGCTTCAGCACGAAATAAATAATATTTTGATTATTTTCCAGGAAAATTTTTCCTATAAAATGTTTATGAGTTTCTATTTACAGCGTGAGTCTTTTCGATTTTTCCGTTTTTTTACCCAGGCGGGTAGACAGCCAAAATTTCCTATAGTTTGCTTAAGATTTTGGCTGTCCGCCTGGGTAAAAAACGGAGAAATCGAAAAGACTCATGCTGTATGTTATCACTTATGATAACCTCGAACGAAATTTCCAATTATTAATGAAAACTTGTCACTGATAAAAATCAACATTTATTCCGTAGAATTCTTGATGTAACATTAATATGGGTTCGAAATGCTGAGATTATAAATGACAATTGTCATTTCGAGTCAGGGATGATTACACACAAGATATGTATGTCAGAAATTGAAACTGTTATCTCTGTGGGGTATATTCTCACAGATGACTGACGAAATCCTTACTCAGATTATTCCGGGTAACTTTAAAAAACGGAATTTGAAATCACGCTTTTACGTTGTTCTAACAATAAAATTGTTACATAAAATCATGCAGCTAACTTGTAGCAAAAATAGCATGAGGCAGCCTCATTGAGGCTTCAAAATAGCCGTAATTCTTTAATTCCAACATAATATTCCAGATTTCAAATAAACAGATTTGAAAAAATAAAGTGTTAAAACACAATGTTTTTTAAAATCAGAGTTAATCTGATTGATTTTAAGCATGATGAGCTATTTTTCTGGCTGAACTCCCTTCCAAACCATAAAAATGGTATGACAAATTGTATGACTTTTGAGGCTTCTTATAAGTTTTTCTGTTCATAATAGAATTTCACCGTAAAGTTCTGGACCACTTGAAGTGAAATAATTCGGGAAAAAAAGAGGAAATATGTTTGATGCTTTTAATTGCAAGAATAGTGACGATTAAAAATAAGAAATTTCAAAAATTAAAAGTGGGTATCGATGTTTATAGCTATCTTGTAGAGATTTTTTTTGGTGATTTTAAGACCTAGGATTTTTTTTGGTTTTGAGATTTTTTTCAAAAAAGAATGGTTTAACCCTTGTGAGCACAGAGCCACAATTGTGGCTCGAGCTTACCTTAAAATCAGTTTCAAAAAAGGCAAAAAACGAGATTCGTAGAATCTTTTCTTCAAACACATTATAAAGGAATTTTTGATTAGGTTCCCAAAAAATAATTGAATTTTTTTGAATGTTTGGTTCCAGTATTACGGGGAGCTGATTTCATTAGAATTTTTCGGCTATGTTTCACTTCCGGAAAATTATTTCGGAACTAGACACTAAATACAAATGTGAGATAGCCAGTTTTTAGGACAGTGTTTAGTGCATGCATAACAGTGTTTTTTGATCAGGGAAACTTCTTGGAAAATATTATACTATATCTTGATTAATTATTAATTTTAGTAAGAATTGATACTTAATTACGAATCGTAATTTACGATTCGATATAAATTACAAAATTAAGATAATACTATTTTTATAAAGCATTTTAATGTTTTTCGTGAATAACTGAACTAATCGCTTTTTCGGAGTTGGAATAGTTGACAAAAATATATTAAAAAGTATCATTAAAAAATATTTTGGAATTTTTCATTAAAATTATTGACGAATTTAAGGGCCAATAAACTTTGAGTGCATCTGAAAGCATCTAATTTGTATAAAGTTGTACAAAAGTCGATGTATTTTCTCGCTTTTTACAATTTTGAAGACGTGATTTTATTAAAAAAAACTTGTATCGTTCAGCAAATGCCATTGTACCAGCAAACATGTGAAAAAACACCCATTTATCTTGGATTTTTTTTTAAATAACATTAATTGTCGACATAAGGCGTCGCACAGCTGTTAGGCTCATAAATTTTAGTTTATCCCAAAAAAAATAAAAATTATGTTATCCAGGAAGAAGATCTAATTCTACCAAAAAAAGAAAACACTTTTTGGACCGGTATACCGGCCGGCAAGTTCATACAAAAAGCTTAGACACCATTTTTAAAATTTTCGAAAAAATGGCTCGTACAATCCGAACTTCGAACTCCAAAGTTTTTAATTACAATTTGATAAAATTTCTAAAGGTTGATTTTGAATTTGATAGGACAATCAAAAATCAATGACCTCGAAAGTTCTTTATTTTTAAAGTGTTCGTCGTTGGCGACAACCTTAGTTTTGGAGAAAAACACAAAATTTAATAAGTTTCATGAAAAGCTTATTAAATACATTTGAAATCTAAAAACTAGCGTGAAAGTAATGTTTGAAGGAGTTTATTCCGGAAATTATTTCATTCAAAAGTTATGTCACTTTTTCTTGAAAGTAAAGTCAAATACCTTTTTTATAAATTATTTCGATAAATCTCGTGAAATCATATCATTTTGTAAAAAAAAACACAAAAATTAAATAGTTTGAGAAAAGGACTTGAATACAAAGTTATTTTGAATCGAATTTGATAACCTAGAAAAAAGTTTCTTATCAAGAGAAAACTTATACAAAATTATGGTTTCACTGTCGTGGCCCTTAGTGGATTCAGGTTTTTCTTGCTCTCTGTCCAGAGTCTACTTGGAGAGCTCGGAGTGACGCAATATATGATCTTCCCCTCAAGGCCACTGTCAACGCTTCCTAATACTGAGCAAATAAACTATACATACATACATAGACCTATTCATAAAAAAATCTGAGCAAGGATTCAGCAAAACGGGTTAAAGGGATATAAATCTAGTCGGACAAAACTATAACGTAGGCCAGATACTTGTGCATGGTTTTCGGAAATTGATCTTGTGAAGACAACCACGACCTTTTATCACGTGATATGCTATACCTTGCTTTTCTCACTATATTTCTAGAACTAAAAATAAAATTTCTATAACACTAAGATTGTACCTGTCGAGATGCGAACAGATTGCAAGTACTAGAATTTTAAATTTTGGATGCAAAAATATAACCCTTTAACTTTCTCATGCAAAATGAATTTGAACTTCAACTGTACCTTGAGCTTTTTTCAAACAACGTCCAAAGTAGAGCCAATATATTGGCTCTGGTGCCTTGGCGGAACTTTTTTTTTATATGCTCACAAGGGTTAAGCAACGAAATTCAAATTAGATTATGCCGCACAATTTATGCGTAATAAAACTACATTGAAACATCTAAACATTGTGGATTTCTTGCTAATTTTGGGGAAATACCTTGTTTGTTTCAAACAAAGAATTTTCCGATTTATTGTTAACATGCGATAGATACCATTTTTAAATTAAAATACACGTTGTGTTGCACCAGTTAACTCACCATCGAATAAAATTTGAAGAAATTTATTTAAAGCACCAGGAAAACTGGCCACCCATTGATTTTCATGATTTTATTTTTATTTTATCAATTTAGGTCATTTAAGGTGGTGGAGGTTCTTATATTTTCTGCGTTTATCATATCATAAAAATGCAGCAAACCAAGTAAGCCAACATTCTCTTAAGTGTTTCCGTTGCTAACATTTGAGCCTCTAGCGAATTTTTTTCTGGTTATCTACTGTACCAGATGAGATCTAAAAAGTTGGCCTGGCAAAAAGTTAGACCATCTCGTCTGGTCTTTTCGTGTAAAATACTGACTTGATTGAATCTTGCCAAAAAATGTCTCAAAATATCAACTTTAGCGCCATCTAGTGAGGGATCTAAAAGTGATAAAAGTTAAAAAAATTAGCTAAATCTATTTGTGCACATTTCCCCTTTAAATTAATACTAATTAAATTAAAGTACCTTTATATATTATTTTCATATTCTTTTTAAAACAAAAAAGATTCTTAAGACACTCGGGCATCGTAATATCTGTTCGTTTGTTGATATCCCCTGATCACAGTAATGTTAATTTAGGCAGCTGGCCCAGCTTGGCCGAATATGTCGGGTACCTAAATTAACTGGAAAACCTGTTATACTGATCTTGAAGGCAAAAGGTATTGTCAATACCGTATTGACCTTGTCATTATTACTCTTACTGAAGTCTGCTCTGCTATTTAAATATGTTTGAAATCTGTTTTTGTAGAGTTGACCAGTGGTCGAAGACTACCTCCTAAACCCTTTGATGCGAATGATGATTTTAGAAATAAGCTTCTGATATTGATCAATTGCACAGTTAAATCGCCATGATATTGCAATGAACTTATTTGTGAGAAAATTTATAAAAGTCGATAGTTTCTGGCGATTTCGATAAAATATAATTACCGTTATTCGGGAAAAAGTTGGTGATTGACCGGTTAAACCGATCAGTGTTATACAGAAAGAGTATATTTAAATGTTGATTAAATTTCACTTCAGAAAACTTTAATAAATTAGTTTCAAGACAAAGTGGAAATTCAATCAAAACTCCGGATGAAACCGAATAAATAATATTATTTTGTATTTCAGGAAAATTTTAACTTCGATTTGAAAAAACGTGTGTTTGTCGAAACATCGATTAATTCCAAAGATTTTCAATTTAACTTTTGTTGAAAAAAGGCTTTTTTTGGTCGAGATATATGATATAAAATATTAAAATAAAAATGTTCAAATGAAGGTCTGTTTGACATGGTTGAATTTCCAATTTTTCTGGAAATAAATCTGCAAGTGGAAAATTAAGATGAGAACTCGCAGGGTTTCCGCGAAAAGTTGTTCAAACAAATGCACACTCATACAGAAAGTCAGGTAATGTTTTTCCGGTCGGAATTCTTAATGAGCTTTAAGGACGTTCTAAGGACGTTTTTTCATTCGGAGTTGGTTTCGGCTGTCTCAAAGGCAGAATAATTTATTCATACTTTTTGACTTTTAAATCTCGATGGGAAATGGTTTGAATTATCTTGTAGGTCTGAGTCTTCACCATGCATGGAAACTGGTAGGCCTTCATCTTGACCGACATGATCGCTGAATTCAAATTATTAAGGGGGTTGTCAGAGCAAGTATTGTTTGATTAAAATTTTTCGACATGTTGTTATAACAAACAACTTGATAAGTTTATTTACGTTTAAGGGAGTACTGGTCGCATTTAAAAACTCAGTCATGAAATTTTCCAGATTATTTTAGGAATGTTTTTGTATGATAATATGGACAAAATTAAATAAAGAACTTTTTTTATTCCCATTGATCATCAAAAAATTATTTTTATCGCGATTTAGAATTAATTTCTATTAATTTTTCCAAAACTTTGAGATTTCCGAGAAATTAAATCGCTGTTTCCGAACAACCAACGACCGAAAATACAAATAATGGACCTTGGTGCTCTGCTCCTACCCTTCAGTGACTCATTTATACTAGTTTTAATTTTCTGCAGTAAAAATCCAGGGAGGAGATGCATTTTCCCTAGGACCCTTAAAATACGGCCAATAAACGGTTTTTTGCCCATTCTAGCGCTGGATAAAATTTTACTGAATAAAACTGACTTTGGTGTTATGTGCACGTTTTTTGTGGTCATTAAAAACTATTATTTTCCTTTATTTGCAATCTAAGGGTGCAGATTGGCTACAACAGTTAGGCAAGTATAGTGCACAAGCTTTATAATATGTCGTTAATTTGGGAGGTAAATAATAAATTAAAACAATACTAAATTATAATATGTTTTCTCTATCTTAGTGAAAATATGGTCACTTTTGAAAGCTCGTTTCTGATTATTCAGCAAACCAGAGGCCTACGATATATTATTTGCGAGCAAGATTTTTGTTCAATTATTTCTACACTCGAACCAATAGCTTGGTGTTGTTTCTAGTATTTCATTGAATCGACTCTGAAAACCCTGTTTTTGGCCTTAAAATGCGACCAGTACTCCCTTAAAGGTCACGTCACGACGCGTCGTTAACCGTTACGAGAAAAAAGTTTTTTTTTTGCAATTTGAAAAAATTCTGACAATAGTTATTGCTCCAAATGTCAATCAAATACCAGTTTTCTGAAAGAATATATTTCATCCTAATTAAACTCAAAACGCACTTAAATATCAGACCCCCGCAATGACGTACAATATGGCTGTACAGTATAGCAATCTTATGCGTCATTGCAGGGGGGAGGTTTCGAGATTTTGGTGCGATATGGGTTGAATAAAGATATAAATCTTAACAAGAATTGTTGTAGGTGCTTCAAAAATTTTGTCTTGGCAGCGAATAAAAACGTGAAAAAATTGCTCGTTAGTTAACAGTACTCTTAACTTAAACTTTTTTGCGATTATTTTTCAAGCGCTAGCACGATCAGAAGTACCGTTCTCACCAACAATTACTGAAAATCGGTGAAATTTATGCGAACGCACTGTAAAAAGCTTGAAAATGTCTTTTAGAGTGAAAAATGATTTTGATATTGAAAATGTAGGACTCTAAATTGCTCCTGAAAAGTTCTATAAATGACCGTTCCGAAAAATACCGTCGGGTACCTTCTTAACCCTCCGAGGCATAAAGCCTTTTGAAAGGCTCAAGCCACTTTAAATCAGCCAAAACTGATGGAAAAAATGATCGCAGAAACTTCTCTTTATAATACATTTTAAAATTCAACAATGTGAATTTAAAAATATTACTATAGTACATAAATTTTTTTCGGATAATATATGTTCCAATTTTATGACGAGTTGATTGAAAGGCGATTTTTCGCTTAACCCCCTCACACCCTTTGACTATCTGAAGGCAAAAGCATTTTCGGGAGCCAAAACGGCGCAGAAATAACATTGTCACAGACCTACATTCCAAATTATGTCACTAAGAAGTTTTGCAATTTTATTTCCAAAAATATTGTTGAAAAATTTTATTACGATTAGCCGTTCGAAAGTTATTTTTTTCCTACCTTTTTTAGAATTTTCGCCAAAATTTCTTAAAAGCCAAATTCAATTTTGTTGGAAAACGATACATTTAATATCGAAAATTCTGGGGGAGCCAGTTTTTAGGAAAGGTTTGAGAGTTATTTTGCATATAAGTAAATTTTCTGGCAGTCTCTATACGAAGAATAAGTTCTTCACAAGTGATTTTAGAAACTCAAAAATAAAAATAAAATATTTTTCAAAAAAATTATTTTTCGAAAGAATAAACGCAATTTAACCCAACTTAAAGCCGACAAAACAAATCGATTAATGTAGAACATAAGGTGGTTACTGATTTGGTTTTCAGCTGATTTAGCAATATTTTTCACATTTACTGCATATATTTTGGGACGCACGGCGATATGAATCAATTTTGTAAGCGATCGAGATATCAATTTCAAATCTAGGACCAGTTTAAATAGCTGAGTTTCCACTCGTGAATTGTAACTTATATGTCATTGTAAAAATGGGTATGGTTTTAAGAAATACCAAGGTGAGTGAACCTCTCTTCTCTTCTCGCAGTTATCTAGTCACAAACTTCGAAATTTAAAAATCTTACGTGTTATTCGCACTTAATTCTATCCTTGATCTAATCAGGTGACAAATAAGTAAAATTGATTATCTTTTTCCAGTTTTCCGTGGTGATCAGCGCTCAAGTAGTGCCTTTAGATAGGCTTTGGGTGATGAGGCGAAGTTTCTCGTTCCTGGTGCTGAGGAGGTTACTCCACGAGAGTGGCCGACAATACTATGGACCACGTAGTGCTCTTCGAAGCATCCGTGGCTTGCGTTTTTAAATCACCATATAACCGAAGATTCATTATCAACATATTTTTTTTAATGATAATTCATATTTTTTCAAAAAAATTCTCTACAGTCTATGAAAACAATTTGCTTAAAAAATTAAGTTTATAAAAAGTCATCAAATGTGAATAAGAAAATTAACATTTTCAAATTTAAAATATCAAACCGTCGCCAGTTTTGGTATTGCATCTGCAAAAAAAAATTGAATGTTTTTATCATCATTCGCATGTAAAATGAGTCTTAATTTTTTTTTGAATAATTATATCTCGTGAATTCTCTCATTTCTTCTGCCTACGCATTTTTCTGTAATCAGTATTTGACTTCTACAAATGCTCTATTTAAACCGGAGGCCATACTGTAATGCAATTAAAGTCTTAGAAATTCGTTACGATTCTTTTAAGGGGTCTTTCACGTGATTTGAGTACTTTTGAAAACAAACAAAGTACTGTGATTTGAAAAAGTACTCAAATTACGTCAAAAAAATTCCAGGGTCAACTTCAAACGTTTTTAAATATTTTTTCACATTACGCCAAAGTCTGAATAAAATCACGTGACGAAATAATCCAAAAATAAGGTTTGGAATATGTCATAAATTAATCCTTATTTCTCGAAAAATAAGATCACGTGACGTTTTTGGAACATATTATTATGTTNTATCATCAACGACGTCATGATTCTAGCGTGTTAACCAACTACACTACGTTGCCCGACATTTCGAGTCGGATATTTCCCATATGGCGCGAATAAGTCGCCTGACTAATCGCTCGACCTAATCGCTCCTTACAATACTGTAATGCAATAAAAGTCTTAGAAATTTGTAACGATTTTTTAAGGGGTCTTCCGAGTGATTTGAGTACTTTTGAAAAAAAACATAGTACAGTAATTCAAAGAAGTACTCAAATTACGTCAAAAAAATTCCAGGGTCAACTTTAAACGTTTTTAAGACTTTTTTCACATTACACCAACGTCCGAATAAAATCACGTGACGAAATAATCCAAAATAAGGTTTGAAATATGTCATAAATTAATCCTTATTTCTCGAAAAATAAGATCACGTGACGTTTTTGGAGAATATTATTATGTTCAAAACTCATGATTTAGGTGTTTATTGGCCCAAAAAATTTTTCGGCGTAATTTAATCACTATTTGTTTACTTGAATCAAGACCTTTTTTCCTAATTTGAAGGTCACGTGATCGTTTTTCGACTTTGATGTTATGGAAAAAAGTCTTAAAAATTTCTAAAGAACCACTACACTTTCTTCAAAAATTGATTTAAGCAATTTTTGAAAAAAACAGTACTACTTTAACCAACCTTATTCCTTAAATATACGGTCACGTGATCGTTTTTGGACTTTGGTGTAATGAGAAAAAAGTCTTAAAAACTTCTAAAGAACCACTTCACTTTTTTCAAAAATTGATTTAATTAATTTTTGAAGAAAACAGTACTACTTTTACCAACCTTATTCCTTAAATATACGGTCACGTGATCATATTGGAGCTATGGTGTAATGGGAAAAAAGTCTTAGAATTCTGATCCCGCTCAAATGCTTTTTTTGATGATTTAATTTTTTTTTGCAAAAAATAAGTAATGTAATACAGTAAAAATTTTCAAAAAAAAACGCACAAACGTCAATTATCTAAATAGTCGATCGATTATTTTGTAAATTTTCATTCATACATGATTAAGGGTCCTAAATTGCGATTAAAGGCCTTCAAGCCACGGAAGACACTACGGGAGTTAAGTCTTACTTCCGAAAAAATAATTTTTGACCCAAGTCTGGAATTAAAATTTCAAATAAGCCGGTTTTTAGGAAAGTGTTTTGAGTACAATTTGCAAAAAATTAGCATTCTGAACATATCTGGAGCAAAAATATTTCTTTGGGAGTGAAATTTCAAAATATCTTATTTCGATATTAGTATGGATAAAATGATATGTTTTGAAAAAATATTTAATTTGTGAAAATTATGCGAGATTGGTACTCTTATTCCATATTTGCCTTAATATTGTAATAATCATCAAACAGAGCGCTGCGCAGTTATTAAGATTAACATACATTAGGTACATTTCCTGGAGCCCACCATAAGGTAGTATCACGTGATTTAATCAACCTTGCTTTTCAAATGTTTTTTCCTAGAATTAAACATAAATTGTCTAGAGTATGAAAATTTTTCTTCGAAAATTTAACTCTTCAATTGATCATAAAGAAAAACCTGAAGGTTGATCTCATGAGAGTTTTCTGTAAACAGCGCTCAAAGTATAGCCTCCTGAAAGGCTCTCGTGCCTCGGCGGAAATTTTTTTTCTATGCGTCGGAGGGTTAAACTGAAATTTCCAAAAAATCGCCGTCGATGATCATCTTGAAGAATACTTAAATAAACTTACCCAAACCTTTGGTCTTGCATTAATCTGCTTAACTTTTTCATTGCAATAATTTCACGTTTCTTTTTGAGCACCGCTAGACGACCTGAAAAATCACGTGATAACTATAAAATAAATCAAGAAATTTTCTTTACCTCCTCGTTCTGTCATTAATCGCTTCTCTTCAAGGGCAGCCATTCTTGCACCAACATACATAGAAACCTTTAATATTAAATTTGAATAAAACAACTGGATAATATAAAACTCCATACGTGTGTATAGATTATTTTCTTACATACGTTATATATATCTAAAATCCGGGAAGAGGGCCCATTTTTACTAAATGATACTAGAATTTTGGCTTGATTTACTGAAATGGGCCAGTTTAGAGTTTAATTGGAAAAAATAAATGTAAAACAAACTAGGTGTTTTCGATCATAGTGTTAACTCGCACTTTAATTTGAAACCGAGTGTTTTGCACATCTAGGAGTTAAAATTGAAAATGTTTTTTACCTAGTTTTTACATGTAAAAGAAAAATTTTCCCGTATGATAATCTGCAATAACTCGAAGGTGATCTGAGAACTTTCGTTTTTCGACTGAGAACAATCGAAAATTGCATCTAAATTATGCATTTTCAGCTGTATGCATAAAACATTAATCTCAGCAAAAAACCTCTTATAGATTTGTTTTACGTGACAAAATGAGTGAGATATCCCTTTATCACTTTTTGGTTAGAATGCGTAGTCACAACGTTAAAATCACACGTTAAAAGGAGTAGTGGCTACGCATTCTAACCAAAAAGTGATAAAGGGATATAATATCTCAGATATTATGCATTTTTGCAGGATAACATATCAATAAAAATGTTCATAGTATGGTGGAAATTTCACCGTGAAATACCAGTTGAATCTAGTTGATATTTTTGAAGAAAAAAAATATCGCCATAAGATTTTTTGGGTCCACTTGAGGCAGAAAATTTTTATATAATATATAATTAGAGTAGAAATTGCTTCAAAAATTACGTCCGAAACTCTCTTAACTCGGTTAGGACCGCAGTTAAAGATGGCCGAGCGGCCCGTAGGGCTCTGTGCAGCCGGATCATTAATTTCCAATTATATATGGTTTTTTATTTAAAGACCTATCCAATTAAGTTTTCGATGTGAAAATTAAGAAAATTATCTCCCTGATGGTTAACAAAAATTGTTAAAAATCGCAAAATTAACTTTATTATTTGATAGATGAAAACATATCAGGTATTAAGCCAGAATTGAAGCCTGATTCGTTTGGTCAATCAGCGCGAAGAGCACTGAAGACTCAACAACATTTATTTTGTTTAGGCTTATATTCAATATTATACGTACCAGAGCAGATAAATTCAAGTTTTAAATACATACTTTACCATATTTTATCAAAGAAATTTTCTGATAATTTTTTCTAGAGAATTTGAAATTTATTATCAAAAATAATTACTGTAATTAACCAGTTTAATTTGAAAAAATAATTTTTTGAGACGAATGACAAAGTTGTCGTTATCAAAGGTCAATTCCACATGCGAAGCTTGTGTGAATAAGTTACATAATTATATTTTCACGCCCTTTGAAGCATATCTTATTTCTCATCTATGCGTTCACGTGATAGTTTTTGGACTATACGGTATAGTCTATACCGTAATGAAAGAAAAGTCTTATTATTTGTAGATTATTGTAGATTAGCTTCACATATGTTTTGAAGAGATTTGAGATTTTTTTGCAAAAATAAGTACTGTAATTAAGTGCTGTCATTACCCCCAAAAAAACGCACAAAAAATTTTTGGCAAAAAGTTTGACCGTTCACTTGGTCGACGATGATCCCATTATGTATAAGGGTCGAAAAAACCGTTTAAAGTCGATCCGTCTCTACACAGCCCTACGGGCGGCTGAGAGTTAAGATCACAAATAAAAACCGTTTTCGTAAAATGCTTGACGAGTTTGTTAATAATTTTAAAATAAGTTACGATATATAAGGGGGTTCTTAACAATTATAAGGGGTTCCCCTTGGCTTTTTTGCGAAACCATTTTGAACCAGTTTTAGAATTTAGTTTTGATTGTTTTCGACTCTTGAAAAAAACCGCGAGTCGTTCTGAAAAAAAAATGTTAAGTTTAAATTATCTCTTACATGTAAATGTAACTTGAAAATACGCATAGAAGAAATAAAATCGTTATAACTTCAGGGCACTAAAAACTTTATGCCGATACCAGGCCTGGTAACTATGAGTTTTTGTAGCTTTCTAAAGTTAGAAATTTAAGCCAAGGGGATGATCAATTCTACTCGAGCTCGAAATATGAAATTTATTGAAAATGTATTTAGTAAAGTTTTTATGGAAATTTAGACAATTCTTAGATTTTTCTTAAAAATTTCAACTCCGAGGCGCCTTTAGAAAAAACGTTATGGCATTTTAAAAAAATTTATATTTATTTTTGAGAACATTGTGATATTTTCTAAAATGTTTGCGACTCTGGAATAAAACTGAGACAAAATTTGCAAAAAACAAAGCCTACAAAGTTGTTCGCCTCGACTTTGGCTTTTATAAGATGTGTGTTAAATCTTAATTATATGACCGTTGTACAAATCGATCTCTTTTCCCGAGGGTCCCTAAATCAAGTTTTTTTGGTTTTATTCAATTTATTTGCATTTGAAGCAAAATTTCAGAACAATGAGCCTACAGATTCGAGGGCATTGTTTGACGGCGAAGAACTAGATCCAAATCATGCCAATGATTGGCAGCCAATCGCTTGAACAAATGCATCTCTTTTTAAAGATTTTTGGGACTTTTTTTGAATCGGTCATAATATGTGTAGGTTGAGATATTTTGACTTGGAAATATCTCACAAGAGGCTATCTATTGTGCCTATAAAAAAACATTTCAAATATCAGAAATCAGATTTTACAGGGTTTGATGGCTTCTCGATTATTTAAAATAAATAGAACATTTTGAGCTTTTTTGATCGGATGCAACCTTGTGTTATTGATTAAGTATACAGGGTGTAAGATTTTTCCCTTCTTTTTTCCAAATTGGAGAGCGATGAGAACACTCATGAGAACGATTAATTTTGGCAAAAACCTACGTGTTTCTCGGATTCAACCAATCAAAACGGAGGAAATCAAGTCTATCCAATTTGGAAAAAAGAAGGGAAAAACCTTACACCCTGTAGATGTATAATTGTTTTTAGAAATTGGTTAGTTTCCTTTGATACAACACATGGTCAGGAGGTGATAGCGGTAGTCAGGTGAGGTCTGTCGTGCTCGCGAATGTTAGGGTAATCTGGTAGTAGCGTATCGTACAAAACACCTCCCTCGAGTAAAAATTTGGTGAATTTAGCTTGAGGTGTAAAAAAACAATTTATGGCAACCCCTTAAAATGATAAAAGTCTCAGGAAAAATTACTTACGTGGTCAAAACTTTTTAAATATTTAAACGTGGAGCTTTCCTGCATAAAGTCGGAAAATCTTGCTGTCCTTCTTTATCATAAGGTAACCACCTAACTTAGAGCTCCAGACTCGTGCAAATGGCTATAAATTTGATTAATATGGTCTTCTCGGTATGTATCTTGGTCTTAGGTTATCTGCCGATTTTTAAGAGCGTGTAGTGAGGACGGCAATTTTTCTTTCTCTTTTAAGGGGGTCGGTGCATTCTGACAGATTTGCACTTTTTCATTTTTTGTTCTCTTGATGGAAAACTTTTTGCCACTTTAAAATTTTTGGATAAAAACTTATTTGAACAAAAGTTGCTACTTTTGAGCTTACTTCGTATAATATGATTTCTTCAGATAGATTATTTTTACTTTATAAATCGTCTTTTGAAAAAATACTCAAAAAACGCGCGTTTGCTATCGAAGGTGTCTAAATTAAGTTTTCAGTAGAAAGTAACCGAAAAAACGGTCTTGACCACCATTTAAAATTTAATTAATTTGTTTTTATACGATTTTTACGTCAAAATCGAAAATTTAAAATTTTGAAAAAAGACGAAAAAACCGAAATTTTGGCACATCGTCGATGTGACATCGAAAAAATTTTTCATGAGTTTATTGAAATAAATTTCAAATGGTGGATGTGTCGGCGAAAAGTTGAAGTGGCCATTTTGAAGAGTATTTTTCGTTGATTGGAAACAAATAATGACAAAAAAAAATTGAACAAAAAATAAGGCATTTTTTTATAATGTTCGGAACTTTTTTCAAAAATTTCTGATAATTTGTCGAATTTGAAAAGTTTAATTCAAACTCAAAATTGTCTAAAACAGCAATAATTCGAATATTCTGTAGTTGCAAAACTTACCTGAATTATGAAACATTACTTTGATGGTATTTTGAGCACCGACACCCTTAATATCTTGTTTGAAATATCTATGGACATAATATCTCTCTTTTTCCCCATTTTTAAAAATTATAAGTACGAAATTGAGTGTAATTGTTTAATTTCAATATTTCACTCACAGAGGACTTTTAGAGATTAATGTTAAAGTTGTCAACCTGAAGGCTGTGTCCAAGCTTCAATCCAAATTTTTTTAACACCTCAAGCTAAATTTCCTCAATTTTTACCCGAAAATAACTACTACTACGAACTACTACTATTTAATACGAAAATAACAGACTACCCTTAATTTCGCGAGCAGGAGAAGCCCATCAGACTAACGCTATCACAAAAACCATCTCCCCCTGACGATAAGCACAAAATGTTCTATTTATAGAATATAATTTGTATATCTGGAGAAGTTACAGCAAGAATTTGATTCCTGAACTGTCTACACGAACTGTACTAAAATGCGTGAAAAATAAAAATATTTAAAAACATAGAACAAAGAAGTCAATTTGAATTCAAATTCTGGTTTTTTAAATATAATTCAGTTTTTTTGTCGCCGCACTAGGCTGTTATCGTTTTTTTTAAATTTGAGTACTTGAATGTCATAACTCTATCTAAGCATCGTTTTTCATAAATTTTATCTCATCTGGAGTGTGTGCGCCTTAGCAAAATTATTTTTTAAATGTAGTTTACAGAGCTCCGCAAAACGATTTCTTGGCATTTTTTTTATGTGAAATACCATTTTCCAAACTTTAAGTGTTAATATCTTCAAAAATTGTTAACCAAATAAAAAGAAAATTCGGGTTTTGCACAATTAACTTAAATTTCAAATGCTGAAAAAACTACATCGATCCCATTTTTTATTATTTTTAATCAATCATGTACGAAATATCATTTTTGAATTTCATTTAAGGGGGTGCCATAAACCCAGCAGACTGGAGTCATTATAACTTACGAAAATAATAAGTCAGTATTTTTTATGCTTATTATAGTTAGTTGAACGGTTCAACTTGAACCGATATAAATATGTTTCAGCTTGATAAAATTTTTTTTATTCATTTTAGGAAAGATTTTAGTTCGAGATTTCATTTTTGAAATCGTAAAAATTTTGCTGTTTGAAAAATCATAAAATTTTTATTTTTCATTTTTTATCGACTTTTTTGAAATATTATGAAAATTTTCCGCAAATCATGTCCAAAATTTTGAATTTATGGTTTTTCGAATTCTCAATAAAAAATCAGGTAGAAATTCTACCGTAGAATCACTTATTTAATTTTTTTGTATCTAAAACTAACACTGAAGAAAACAATTCTAGTGTTTATAATTTCCTTTGTGAGACACAAATTGTGACTGCTTCGAACGGTATATTGGTGAATCAAAACGCCAGCTTAAAGTTCGAATCCAAGAACACCAGCAGGAATCCAGAGAAACTGCTGTTGTTCAACACACTTTAGTGTGTCCAATATACCAAGATCTTTATAAAAATGCTTTAGGAGAGTCACCTACTTTCAAAGACCGCATTAGTTTTTTACAAGACAGATTTACTGTACTTTTCTCTAATCTGACAAATACTCACCATAGAAAAAGGATGGAAGCAGTAGCAATAAAACTGTTTTGTCCAAAACTTAATGATCAGGTCAATCATAAAGCACTACATATATTATAATACAAAGTGGGCCCTTATGCAAACTTATTTAGGTGCCCACTTTGTTAAAATTTATACATATGTAACATATGATATGTTATTAAAAACACTTCTGAAATAACTTTGTAGAATATGCATTATTTTATTTGCTTTCGGATTTTGTGCACAACTATTTAGTACTGTTAAAATAGCACTGACGATGGACACTGATTGGGTCGAAATATATATTTACAATAAATATTCAATTTATTTAAAATAATTTTTTGTATCTATTAAATCTACGTATGTCAACTAATGAGTTGGTCGCGCGATTATTCATTTCTAAATTATCGATAAATTTTTAACACTTGGCTGTACACTCGATAAGTGCCATTTGGCAATACATTTATTAAAATTTTATGCTAGCAAAACATTCCCAAAAAAATTGTGGGTGTAATAGCGCCATTCTTTAGATAGTAAGAACATTTTTTAATTTTAAAACGCAATTGAAGGTCAATTTTTATCTCAAAAAAAGTTGTTTTTCTTTACTTTTGCCATTTTTGACCATTTTTCATGGAAAAAAACTTTGATTTAGAGAAATTTTTTTACTCTGCATAATTAAAACAAAGACTTTTTAGCGCATTACACCCGACAAGCTGAAGTTTATTAATATCGTCTCCAAAGAAAATTATATAGTCTGGTTAAGTTGTAAATGGATGTACAGTGAAAATTGGGTTTTAATATTTTCACAGATAATTAGTTATGTTAAGAAATTAAAAATATAAACATCCCCAAGAATGAACACTTTTATTGTAGATAAAAATTAAAAATTTGCACATTTTGTTTTCATATATCGCTCTGAAAAAATGTACCCCACGAACGTTATATTTCGGCTCTCAGACATGAAAGAAAGCTAATTTTTACTTCATTCTCAATTTTTTTTATCAGTTTCATTCCAAAAAAAGTTTCGATGTAAAAAATTTTCCAAAATTTCCTATTTTTTCGAAGTAATATTTTCCTTCAACTTGTTGACGCTAATTTTGGTTGCATTAGTTCTCTCTGAATTCAATGTTGAGAATCAAAATAAATTTTTTGAAAATAAAAAGTGTCAAATGTTTTCTTAGATCCTGAAAATCAACGTACCCCACGAGGCTTATATCTCGGAAACCATATATAAGGTAGAATCTTAATTTTTAATGCATTCGAAATTTTGTTAACGGTTTGCTTACAAAAAGATTAAAAAATTTAAATTTTGACCGAAAAAAACTCATAAATTTGCAAGAGTAATGTTTTCAAATAATTGACTGAATCTCTTGATATAGACATCAGATCTTACTAATTTTTCGGCCATTCTACATTTTTAATGCTGATTAGGATGGGTGAACCCGGCGTGACAAATGACAGCATTTCTTATATAGCGTAATTTTGAGAAAAACCGAGGAAGCCATTCGTGTTCAAATTTTACGAGTATTATTTTTTTGGATTTTTGACATAATTTTGAAATTTTTGGTGCTTTCTCATTGGATGAAAATTAAAAATTGCTTAAAAATAATTTTTGACCACAGAAATGAATTTCCGAGGTTAAACTGGTCTAAAAAACATTTTTTTTTATTTTTTATTTTTTTCAAAAATGGCATTTTTTGGGCTGAGAAATCATGAAAACGGCATTTTTTCACAAAATCAAAAAAATTTGCCGAAATTTTGAAACACCTACAGGCTGATTTTTTACATGTTGTTAACTCATAAATTAATGACCAGACGAAAAAAAATATATTGTTTTTTTTATGCAAAAAAAGTTATTTGCTTTTGAGATAGTGATATTTACGTCATTTAATTATTTTTTTTTAAAAACAAGATTTCCAATTATAATTAAGCGTTTTATTCATAATTAATTGATGTACATCAGCGTGTTAATGATATGACGAGCTTCAGAACAAAAATATGTTTCTGTTGGTTGTGCTAAAAAAGTGGTCAGTCTTGTGAATCCTGATATATAATTAGGCCTCCCGAGCAAAAAATGAGCACCCGATAAAAAAAGGTCCTATAAACTTGAAACCTTCGGACTAGGATAGTTTTAGACGCTTAAATTTTGGTCAATAAAATTTTGACTTCAGTCACTCGGTGGCGCTGTTAAAGGTGATCAAAAAAATTTACGTTTTCAAAAAAACGCTAAATGTACATCTTTTTTTAATGCCAACTTATTTTTTTGGTAGAACGTAAAATTTTGCTCTAGATTGAAATCTCAAATTTAGTGTAGACCAAGTAAACGTGGTGTAGCACCGGAAATGGAGGTGCCCAAAGAACTCGAATTATTTGCAATCAATGATTATGGTACTGAAAAGGTGCGCAAGCATCGACTTTGCGGAACGGTATTAGCAACTATAGGTTAAGAATGGCCACAGGTGTGCTAGAGGCGATCCATGATTTGGGTTTTGTCAACAGCAGCACGGTTATTAGCATTTGCAGCAAAGTCATTATAAGAAATAAATGAAAGTAACTATTAGATGGGAAATTTTTTCAAGATTCAGTTAATTAATTTATTAAATTTTTTTCAGAATTTTGCCGATCGCTGATTGGTTGAAAAATAAAAATGCTCAAAAGTCACTTTTTACCCCGGAAGATGAAAGCATGATTAAATTATACTGGCAAAACTTATTTCAAAATTGTGTTAAATCAGAAAATGGTTGTTAAGGGTACTCAAAATCACAAAAATTGTCAATTTAAAGGGGTATGCGACTCTGATTTGACATCTTCTCGGTGAAATATACTGAAAACTAAGACGTCATGAGAAAAACCGAAATGCTTATTTGTAGATCTTTCCTTAATCTTGCAAAAAAGAGCATCACCAAATTATTTTTGACCATTACACCAAAGGTAGTATGTCAATATTTTAAGACAAGCTTTTTTTGATCCGGCAAATGAACAATTCTAGAACGCCAAATAACCGACGATTTTTTACAATTCAGACTTCAAAATCTATCTCCTCGAGGATATATTTGCCAAAATGACTCAAATTTTTATCAAGTATTCTCCAGAACAATTGTAAGAGTATTAACACGTTTCACTACCGCCATGGTTAAAAAAGGAGATTTTTTATTAAATTTTGTTAGCGCACTTTCAATTTACATCATAAATTAGTCAATAAATTGTGTTTTCGTTTTTCGGCCGCCAAAAGCAAAATTTCGAGGAAAGGGGCTTTTGCATTATGTGTGAGGCTTCTCTGGAGCCTGACACAAAAAATTTAAAAAATGTGTGAAAATTGAAGGAGAAAATGCGTATTGAGTGTTATAATTTATTCTTCATATTGACATGTTCCTAAATTCTTATATAAAAGTTTGTTTATGCTAAAATTGACAATTTTCGTCATTTTGATAACCCTTAACAACCATTTTTGATATTTAAGACAATTTAAAAATATGTTTCTTGAATAATTTAGTCATGCGGTTTCATTTCGGGGGTCAAAAGTGATTTTGAGCATTTTTATTTTTCAACCAGTCAGCGGTCGGCAAAATTTTTGAAAACTTTTTTAAAAAAGTAATTAAATGAATCTTTAAAAAAAATCCTATCTAATGGTTACTTTCATTATTTCTTATAATGAGCTTTCCTGTAAATGCTAAATACTGTGCTGCGTTACACCACCAATCATTGAATCGCCTCTAGCACCACCTGTGGACATCTTGACTCATAGTTGCTAATACCGTTTCCACAAAGTCGATGCTGGCGCATCTTTTGAGTACCATAAATATTTTTATTTCAAATAATTCGAGTTTTTCGGACACCTCCATTTCCGATGTTACACCACGTGATCATGGTCCTACACTAAATTTGAGAT
Organism: Oikopleura vanhoeffeni; assembly: GCA_004367855.1. Lineage (NCBI taxonomy): Eukaryota > Metazoa > Chordata > Appendicularia > Copelata > Oikopleuridae > Oikopleura > Oikopleura vanhoeffeni. The sequence goes on along the minus strand of SCLH01001817.1, from coordinate 122,433 downwards.
TTTAATCTGGAGCAGAATCTACGCTCAAACCAAAAATTGGTTAGCATTGAAAAAAAAAGCATGTACATTTAGCTTTTTTTTGAAAATAAAACTTTGACCACTCAAAACAGCGCCACCAAGTGATTGCACCAAAAAATATTTTTGGCAATAATTTTTGGCGTGAAAAAACGCTTAAGATCCTATAGTTTCAGGTTTTATTGATCTTTTATAAGGTAGCTGATTTTTTTGCTCGGGAGGCCTATATATAATCGTGTGAAAATAGCGAAGCTCGACCAAGGAAAATCAAGATTACTTTTTTTGCCAATGCGAACGAAACTTGATTTTTTTTGTATTAGCTTTTCCAGTGTCAGGGCTAAAACACTCTCAATACTAGCCTGTACGTGGTTCAAAATTTTAAATAATTTTCAATGAAAAAAAAATTACCGAAAAACACGATTTGGTCATTTTGAGTCATTTTAGGAAAAAGTTGTTAAAAGATTTTTTCTTCCAAATTCACTTATCTATCGATCCCATATGTCGTTTTGTGTCATGTTAGAGACCTTCAAAATCCTCGTTGCTCAGGTTCACCCATCCTAATGCTGATACCTAATAAAAATAAAATTTTTGTATTTTTTTCAAAAATAATTTTGCAAACCTGAGAAAAAACTATTTATGCCAAATTTTGAAGTAACCCAAACTTAGGGCACTTCGCAATCATAAACCAAGCGATATAAAAATCCTTACATATTTGCAAAAATGTTCGATTTTGAAAAAAATGCTTTCAGGAAAAAGGTTTTGACTTCGAGATGTCGAATTAAATTTTATAGCGGTGAATGTACCAAAAACAGTCAATTTGAGCACTTTTTCGACGATTATGAACAAAATTAGAGATATTTGAAAATTCCTTTCTATATTCTCCTTTATTTTTTTAATTTATTTATATTTCCCGCGACATAAAAAAAATCTGTTTCACCTCGGCTAATTAAAATTTATTCAAAAAATGCGAAAATCGATTTTTGTACCAGTACAAAAACGCGTACGATTATACAAAAAACTTTTGGTTACTTTTTTTAAAAATTAGACAAATATCTCCTGGGTCCCAAACATGAAACTCATGAGACTTTTATTCAGCGCAGGACAGACGTTTGAAAATCACTAAATGCGTGGAGTACTCCCTTAAGGGGGTGGCCAGGCGACTTTTACGGCCATCGGGGACACTGACTTCAAATATAAAATTAGTTTTCTGACTAAATCGCCAGAGAAAATCATAGGTTTTTTACCAAACTTTCCCTATCTCCTCTAGAAATTTTTAGAATTTTGAATTTTTGTCCCTTCACATTTTATTTTCCTGGTCTTCAAATTAAATTTTAAATAAAAATTGAGATCCGACAATCTGCTAAAAATCAAAGAAATTACCAAGATGATTTTAACATGACGAAAATCGCGGCTTTTTGGAAAATAAGTATCTAAAATTTCACATCTGCCATCAATAATTTTGATGATTTACGAGTTCAGGTGGTGTTTTATGTTAGCCAAAGTTAGTTTTCCTCCTAAAATTTATGAGGCTAGAAAATGTGAGCAAACATAATCTTTATCATAAATCAAAGAAGTATAGTATCGAAATAATTGTGACGCAAATATTTGCTTTTGTTAGGCGCAAAAAAGATTTATTTGTTCGATAAATTTGCGGTTATAAACAACATTTTTTAAAAGGCTGATAACATCAGTTTCACCATCAGATTTTCCACGATCTGTCGACACAAAAAAGCCTCGCAGATTTTGAAATATATATTTGGATAATTTATTGTTGAACGTATTTTCAGAACGTAAAATTCGAATTTAAATTTCGTAATTTGTTCATATCTTTTGAACTACACGACTTACAAACTTCTAATTAACAAAAATAAATTCTCCAGGCCCGATTTAGTTAATTTTATCTTCAAAAAAATAAATTTAAAAAAAATATTTTTCACTTGCAGTCTTTTTTTTCTTAGCGCTCACGTTTATGTATACTGTGAGAGACTCAGTGAGAAATTGCAAATCTGGAGGGGAAAAGCTTCGAAAGTGCATGCGTTATATGATCCTGAAATAAAATTTCAAATTTTCGAAAATTGAGGAGAGAGATAGATTTTAAAAAATGGCTGAAAAAGCGGGTAAATTGGCGCTCGAGAGCATTCTAGGGTAAAATTTCAAAAATTTGGAGGGGCGTTTTTTATAAATCAAAAATCATTTGCAACCTTTTTATCACTATTCCAATGAAAAAACCAGGAGGAGATAGATTATTTGCGTTTTTGAAAATTATTGCTCTCTAGCTCTAAATTATATGTCCGAAAACAAAATTTCTTTCTTAATTTTGACTTCAAATTGTTTGAAGATCAATATATTTTTTTTTAATTTGACTCCATCTTGTTTCATTCCTCTCACATCTTGCCTCAAAGTCAAAACTATGCGAAAAGGTCGCCTAAGCAACCCCCTTAACCCCTTGAATCACAGAAAAAAAAGTTCCGCCAAGGCACAGCCGATATATCGGCTCTAATTTGGACGTTGTTTACAGAAGTTTCAGGTAGTTGAAGCTCCAATTACTTTTGCATAGGAAGTTGAAAAGTTATATTTTTGCATCAAATCAATTGAAAATTCTAGAATTTTTATTTTTAGTTCCAGAAAATATAGTTGGAAAATCAAGTGTAGCATATCCACGTGATACGTGCCCATCGTAGTCTTCACAAATTTTGTTTTTATGAGTACCAACGCACAAGTATCTTGCCTTACGTCACACTTTAATCCGATTAGGTCTATATATCAATCCAAAGTATTTTGAAAAAAGTAAAAAAAAATGATGAAAAAATCACGAATTTCTATGAAATTGCTATTTTTTTCAAATAAAAGTAGATTAATACACTTTTTATTATTATTTTTAATGTATATAGTAATCAAGTGACAGTGTGGACACTTTATTGATTTATACATTAATTTTTATAATAAATAATTTTTTCATGGAATACTGAAATCGAAATTTTGAAATTTCTTCCAAAAAAAATTATCTGTGCCCAAGATACGAATAAACTTTAATCTTAAGTGTTTGCATCCACCAAACACTTTGCCGTAGAAACTGGCTTATCTCACATTTGTATTTGTTGTCTTGTTTCAAAATAATTTTTCCGGAAGTGAAACTTCGGCGAAAAATCTCAAAAAATCAACTCTCCGTAATATTTGAGCCAAATATCCAAAAAAAAATTGAGTGTTTTTTCCGGAATCACCGCAAAATTATTCATAATGTATTCGGAAGAAACAATTCTGTGACATTTATTTTGCCCATTTTAGAAGGTTTTAGATAGGCTTGAGCCGATATATCGGCTCTGTGATTCCAAGGGTTAAAAGATAAAACATCAGTTGAGTGTGTTTTTGGAAAATGTTTTCACGCCCCTACAAATAATAATTTGAGGATGTTAGAAAAATCTGTATAAATTGTTTATTAGAATATGTGCACCACGGAGTTAATAAACAGGTATCGATTTTTTTTAATTCGAAATTGTCCGGATTTAACTAGATCGTCATAAGTTAAAGCTCATAACAGACGCTATGATATTGCATCAATTTCTGCAAACTGCATCAGTTTCAATAGCTTAATGTCCATTGTGATCTATTGAAAATGATGCGGCCTAAGTGAAAGTATACCTGACTGTTTAATTATATTAAAATGAAGTTCTAATCTCAAAAACTGTTAAATAATAAATAGTGTGGACTTGACGGACTTTGTGTTAGAAGTCGGCCGTCTCTCCTAAATAAACTTTTAATTATTAATTCAAAATGTTTTTTTGTCTTTTTTCCAGCCATAATAATACATTAAATTTTATAATAATATTAATTTTTAATATTTTTTAGAACTGTCCAGCGATAACTTCTTCTAGATTTTTCTTATTTATTTTATAAAAATATATCAGATAATAATGAGAGTAAAAAATGTCTTGGTATTAATTTAAGCTATGCAGGTTCTTAAGAATTGCGTGGGTAACAAATGAAAAATAATAATTGAACCGTCATCAGATTAAGATTCAATTATCGTCTTAGACAAATCCCCTATCTTATTTGTTGAAAATGATGTAAATCTGTGTGTTGCAAAAATTAACCTCAGTCTAACCTATAAACTACAAATCGAGCGTTACCTCTTTAAGAGGTCCTCTTATGTCTTGTGTTGCAACATGTTGTGAGAGTGAGCATGCTTTTTGCAAGTACTTTGAATGTTACAGAATTTTTTTAAATGTAGAAGTTAAGGGGGTACTAAGGGGGTTAATTTTTTTCGGAATTTTCGTGTTTTTTCGATTTTTTTCTAAGTATTTTTTTCAAAATGAAGTTCAAAAATAACGTTTGCTTTAATTTACAAATAAAACTTGAAAATTTCACCTTGACGTTAGCCAACTTTCTGATCAATGTTTTTGTGGCTTTCTTTTGATACTACTTTCAAAAAAATCGAAGCACATTTTTCTTTGGAAATTTTTTCACGTGACGTTCAAAAATTTATATTTTGAGTTTGGGGTCGAAATTTGAAAAAACCGCTTCCAGAGGAGTTTTTATTTGTTCTGTGCTAGTGTTTGCTGGAATTTGAGTGAATTCCAAAATCTAACCTAGGAGGAGATAGATTTTTGGTGAAAAAAATGCTAAAAATCGCAAAAAATCGGTAGTTTTCTGCGATTTCTAGAAAAACTGAAGTGATTTTTGAAAAAAACGCTTCTAGAGGACCTAAGTTTATAAGTCATACGGAATATGTTATAATTTGAGCTGCTTTTTAAATAAACCCTGGGAGGAGATAGATTTTGAAATTTGGCCGAGGGACACCTTGTACTGGTAACGTATCTCATAGTGTATCGGAACAAAAAGTCATTGACCAATGGTTTTGACAAGATTAAGGGTAGATCTACAACATGGCTAGTCTTAATTGTCCCATAGTTTCTCGGTTAGGCTGATTTCTCATCCAGAAAAGTCAATTCCAGCGACCAGTACCCCCTTAAGGGGCTGGTTGAAGCAAGCATTTTTGTTCGTTCCAATTATTAAAATTCAATTTTTAAACATTTTTCTGGCGAACGATAACCATGAAAATTTAATGGCGAAAACAAAAAAATTCTCTATCTCCTCTAAAATATTTTCTCTAATTTTCATTTTTACGTTTAATTTTCCAAATTTTGACCTTTTTAAAGATAACAACTTTTTTGATATTTTTGGCTATAACAGCTATAGCTTCATATGAAAAATTCAATAGCAAAAACTAGAACTTTCAGAAAGTTACTTTCTGTCGCCTCTAAATTTTTTTTTTAATTTTTTTGAAAATTTGTTTTTAGTAAAAATTCAAACCTCAAAATTTAAACTTCATAGTTATTTTTTTTTGAATATTTAAGTATTGGATATCAAAAATAACATTTTATTCAATTTTCTAGCGCAACATATTAAACTTTTAGATAAACTAGATCAAAATCGAAACTTTTTAAAGTTGAGCCCGAATTTAGAAAAATGCAACTTACGATGAAAGCTGTAAATCAATTTCTAAAAAATGATGATTTTTGCAATCTAGCGCCACCTTGAAAACCAAATTGAGTAATATTATCCCTTGGATGCTCCAAAAAACTTCTGTGGAGGCTCCGAAGCCTCATTTGAGGCACAACTTTGAGCGCTAATACTGTGATAACTACTATAGTACACATCCGATTTATCTCATATCCCTGTATCACACTTTTGTAAATATCCCGGCCCTTATTAGCAAACGTAGTGTGTTTTTAAGTAGTAGGGCCGGGACATTTACAAAGGTGTGATAAAGGTATATAGATTGTTGTAAACGCAAAAGACCCAAAATTTTGAAATAATTCAAAACATTTATAGAATATTTAATTTATTGGTAGAAAATTTTAAGACAAATTTTTGGTGCTTTTACGTCAATCTCAATTCCCTTGACATTCGTCGATGTAAAAGGTTTTTTATTTCGGGTTATGGTCAGAATTGCCCAATCTATTTAATAATCAAAAATGTTTTTCAGAAATAAAATTGGTACTTACAACAGCAAGAACAGCGCCAAGAATTGTAATAGTCATACAAGTTATATAAAACGGTTTCACACGCTCTCGATTTCCATTGAGGCCTTCCACGACCAACGATTTTGTCGCTTTAGACGTTTGGCCAATAACAGTTCGAACATAATCGATACAAATAATATCTGCAACAAAGGTGAATGCTGACAACAAGGACTCTAGAAAGGTCACTCTTTTTTTTTGTTAAATTTAGGGTTTGAAATCTCGAAATAAAATTCACATAAAAAATACATGCAAATAAAAGGCCCGAAAAAAACGATATGTTCTGAAAATTTTCACTTGATCAAAAATCTTTCAAGCTATTTTTTCTTGCAAAAACTCTAGATGTGATCGGTATAGACTCTATAGTATAGAGTCTATACTATATCTGGGGTATAACCCCACCTGATTGTTTATCCCGCTAACGTTAAATAATAGCATTGCGTAGGCCCAAAACTGGCTGGTCGAGCAAAATAAATATAGGCGACGTTAGAGAACCCTTTTTAAGTCCATTTAGAAAGAAAAAAATTGAAGTCAATCACTAAATTTTTTTTTTCTAAATTTTTATTCTTTTATAAATGTTAAAAGCTTTACTGATCTGGGATCCATCGCCCTGCCAGCGTTTCTTCTAACATACGCAGGGGGCATATCCCCCTTTCAAACTATGAATGAGATTTGGTCCGTGTCTTGTAAACGTAGTGTGTAGCACGAGTGACCTTTAGGTGACCAAAAAATTGGTCACTTAAAGCGCGCGCTTTAAGTGCCCACAAATTGGGCAGTTAAAGCGCGCGCTTCAAGTGCCCAATTTTTTGGTCACTCGGTAATTTATAACTTTGTTGTTGATTTGAACTTTTTTGCGAACTCTAGTTATGACGCATCGTATTAAAAAAGTTCGAAATTGTGGGCCCTCAAACCAAAATCCAAATAATTAGTTAAATCAAAAATTCTCTAGAGTTCAAACTTGATTGGTACCTTTAGATCTTCCAATCAAAATATCGATTGGGTCTCCCGAGAGTTTAAAAAAGTTAAAACCTGCCACAGACCTCTCGCAATATGATTGGACCGGTAAGATAGTATTTCGGCTATATAGTTTTTCGGCTATATTAATTAAATATCGACTTTTCTAGAGTTGTATTCATTTTTGGGGGACGAGAGTAGCGGGTATCGCTCAGAAATATCATCTTACGTATATGTGTATTAAAAAAAATATTTCAAAAATTATTATTTTTTTTCTCAAATCAGAAAATACCTCTAAAGTTGGCGAAATTGCATATGAGATATTAAATTATTAAATTTATGGTACAAAAAAGAATGCCTGAAAATTTTTTGTTTTGATGATCTTATCAGAAATTTTATGTTTTTTATTGAACCGAAAGCTCAATCCCATAAAAATTCTAGAATTCTAGAAATGTCTAAAAACCTTCAATTTTTCTGTGATATAGCCGAAAAACTATATAGCCGAAATACTATCTTACCGATTGGATCTGCCTATAAACCATAAGCAAGATGTGTCATAACTAGAGTTCGCAAAAAAGTTCAAATAAAAATCAAACTTATAAATTACCGAGTGACCAAAAAATTGGGCACTTAATGCGCGCGCTTTAAGTGACCAAAATTGTGATCACTTAAAGTGCGCGCTTTAAGTGAGCAATTTATTGAGGCTTGAGAGTTGACAAAATATTGGTCACTTAAAGCGCGCGCTTTAAGTGACCAAAATAAAATTTCCGCTATCAAAATGGCTTAGAAAAAAATGCCAGGTGTGAAATGGGGTCAAGCACAGCGAACAAATTTTGAGCACTTAAAGCACCCCCTGTAACACACTGTGTGTTACTTAGATAGAGGGACCAAATCTCATTCAAAGTCTGAGAGGGGGATATAATGGCATGCCATGGCATAACTAAAAAGGGGATCCCTGGGCCTCTACTTTCGAGTTCGCCTATGAACTTATTTTTGAAGCTCTTATTGGTAAAAATAATGATATCCAGTGCTCTCACTGGTCAAACGTGGGTCAAACGTTAACGCGAAAGTAGAGCCCTGGGGATATCAATCTTTGATAAATATTGTATCATAAAAGCGCATATTAAGGCTGACCTACGCAAGACGATGAATTTTATTACTAATGTACAACAACTATTACAACTATCTACAAATTTTCGATATCATTATTAAATTCTGGTATCAGTTGACAAATTTCGACAGTTCATATATATTCGTTTAAAATAGTGAACCAAAGGTTTTACCTCAAATCTCCGAATTAATACCAAAAAATATTCATGGTATTTTGCTTCAAAGATCATTATCAAAAAAATAATATACATGGTGAGGCCCAATATCGCCGAAAGTTTTTTGACTACAAATTTCGGCGATATTGGGCACTTTTGGTGAAATTGGAACTTTCGGCGATATAGGGACAGTCATAAAGTTTTTCCTTCACAGATTTGAAACGCTTAGGCGTTCAAATGACGTCATAATCTGAAAAGTTTTACAATTTTATAAGGCGTTCAAGGGAGTTTACGGCGTTTAAGGGAGTACTGGTCGCATGTTAAGGCCAAAACAGGGTTTTCAGGATCGATTTAACGAAACATATCGAAAGCCCCTGATTGACCGACCAATCAGAAACCACCTTTGAAAAATGTTGATATTTTCACGTAAAACTTCGGTTGGATAAATGAAATTTTTATACTTCTTTTAAAAAATCATCGGAGAGATAAGAGTGTAGCCTTTTCGGTCCAATCCTGATGATGAGGTATATGCCAAAATACGAGAAGAATCTCTCTGGCGAAATAAAATAAAGTCAACTGCGGCAGAAACTGCCATTGTAAGGCCAGAAATGAATGAAACAACGTAACTAAATAAAATGATATAAATACAATTTTTGGAGTTTTAAAAAAACAGCATGAATTTTTTATTGGGTCACTCGAAACTATGCTTATCTTGTTCATTTTTATACCATAAAATATTGATTAACAATATTACCGTAGACGAACAGCACTTAGAAAACATTATAAATTTATGAGATTGCGAAGATCAGGACCTTTTCGACTACTTCTGATATTCTTGAAACTAGCGTTTGTTTTCAACTTGAATAGTTGAAGGAAATTAACTCTGAGCATGGCAGACTATTTCTGGACCCGTAGTGAGTTCCTGGTCACGCCTGACCAACGTTTCAAATCAAGCGTATAACCGAAGATTCATCCTCAACATATATTTTGCTTTTTTAATAATATAACTTATATTATATAAGTCACCTAATTTGCGACAATCCTATCAAAATTGTTTTTGAAAGTAATTAATATAAAGGCATCAGATGTGAATAAGAAAATAAAAAACTCTCATGATCACGACCGAGACGTCAAATTGCCATAATCATGTGCGTTTAAATGTTTAATTAAATCATAAAACATGTGATTTTCAACTCCTTATCCTTAGTTTACGATTTTTGCAATATTAATATATTGTTTTCACCAAAATTCTTCAAAAATCGAGGAGGAGTAGATTCTCCTCTTTTTTTCTCAAGGTGATTTAAGTAACTTTTGAAAAAACAGTACTATTTTGGCAAACCTTATTTCTTGAATATACGCTCACGTGATTATTTGTGGGATGTGCTGTAATGTAAAAAAAGTCCTTTTTTAAGGATCACGCGCAATGGTTTTGTGGTGATTAGGGTGTCACAGGACGAGGCTAATATAGAGACTAAGAAAGGCATCAAAAATTCTAGGAGACCATTCTTGATGATTTTTTCTGAATAAATAAATGAAAAACATTTTTGAAAATTTTCAAAATTTTTTCGAAATTTTTTCCAAAATTTTTCANTTTTCAGATGACCGGAAATGACTCAATATGGGTATCAAACGAAAGAAAAGAAAATTTTAAGAACTATGGCTGAAAAATAAATTTAAAAAAATGAATCTTCTCCCGGTTTTTCATAATGACAAAATTGTCAGTTTTCTATGATGAGTCATATATATTCCCATGAAACCGGAAGTTGTCAAAGAATTTTAAGTGCGGCCCCCTCAGTTTGTTTATAAGGCCCGAATGAAGCATCATGCCAATTTTCAAAAAAATCAAAATAGTTTAACAGCTACACACTTGTTGAAAAAACGAGGTTATTTGCATGCAATTTTAGCTGCTGTTTAAAAAAAAACAAAAAAAGGTCATATTTCCTTCTATTTATCATGAAAATTGAAAGTCAAAAACATTTTTGGGATCCGAATTTGGTTCTTTTAAGTCGGTCGGGTGATGACTACATATTTTTCAATACTATATGAGAATAGCATGCATATTCAGATTTTTTTTATAAAAATTAAAAAAAATTTCAATAATTTTATTTTCTGATGAAAAATTTTACAAAAATTATACTTTTTTTGAGTTTCATGTTGCATATTCCCTTTGTTTGTCATACCACGTAAGTACTCAATAGGCTTGTTTAGTATTTTCATATATAAATGTGTCTCAGGAGAGCAAAATACTTAGAAAACATCGGAAAAAATGCAATTTTTAAAATTTGAAATCAGCCGCGACAGCCTAAATCTATCTGGAATTTTCTGAACTTTGAGATGGTGGTTAAATTGAGTCAGGTCTATCTAACTGAGTGTATGCAAAAATGAATCCTCGTCGATTTCCGGTCACAAAAGAGCAAAATACTTGAAAAAATGTCAAAAAAAAAATGAAAAATACATTTTTAAATTTGAAATACGCCGTGACAGCCTAAATCGATCCGAAAATTCTCTGAAACTGGGCATGGTGGTTAATTTGGGTCTTGTCTTTCCAACTAGCTGTATGCACAAAACAATCCGTGTCGATTTCCGGTCACAAAAGAGAAAAATACTCAAAAAAAATGTCAAAAAAAGTGAAAAATTTCATTTTTCCAATTTGAAATCACCGCGCGAAAGCCTTAAACTATTTAGATTTTTTTTGAAATTTGGCATGATGCTTCATTCGGACCTTTTTAACAAACTGAGGGGACAGCATTTAAAATTCTCTGACAACTTCCGGTTTAACAGCCGGTTATCTGATGACCGGTATCTATTTTGGTCATTTTAGACACCAGGGAGTTAAAATTTCGAAAAGTCATACGCAAGTTTTTTGCTTCAAATTAACCAAGGAACACGATAGGAGTACTGAAAATTCTCAGTTTCGACATTTTTTCTGAGTCGAATCTTCCTGTGACACCCTAGTGGTGATTCCAATTTTTTTTGCAAAAATAAGTACTGCAATACAGTAAAATCTTCAAAAAAGGCACAAACGTCGATCAAGAAAATAGTTGATCGATAACTTTGTAAATGCGTTACTCATTAATGTTTAAGGGTCCTTAATTGCGATAAAAGGGCTATTACTAATAGGCTATTAGTAATAGCCTATTAGTCACGCGTGACCAGAAAACAATTCTGATAGTTAAAATAAAAAAGATACCTGATTTTGAATAAAATATACTGTAAATACTGTACAGTATGTAATTTTTTAGCTGAGACTTTCAGTTCCAGCTAGCAAACGACATCGACCAATCACAAGTCAGATAAAACAAAAATACCACAAGATTATTTAACGCAAGCCAATCATCATGCATTTGATCGGGTGCTAGCTGGAACTAAAAATCTCAGCTAACATGTTGCATACAGTAAGTTAGGAACCAAAAAACCTTATTTGATAATTTTTTAAATTACATTTGAATTGTAGCCCGTGAAAAATATCACTTTCTGATCCAAAAAATTTCGTAAAAATCGTCAGCAATTGCTTAAAAATAAAAATCTGTTTTAAAGCAATTTCTGAAGATTTTTACAAAAAAATATTGATCAGATAGTAATATTTTTAAACGATGGCTCCTTAGCCGAAACGTTAAATAAATACCATTTTTAATGGAAAATATACCGACTGTGTTTCAGCTTTTGGGGTTTTCCTCGAGGAGATTCACGCCTAACCAATCAGAGCGCGAATTGATTAGCGAGTTTAAGGGGCGTTTCAATCACCCCGGGGAAAACCCCAAAAGCTAAAACACATTCGGTATATACTATTGATGTCTCAAAACCAATACGAATATTTTTATACGGGCTACAATTTAAACATAATTCAAAAAAAGTTTAGCAAAAAAAATTTTTCCGTTCCAATCGTATCGTTTAATTGACGATATTGAAAAACTCACCTCCTTAAATTAGTTTGATCATCGGATAAATTTGTTGAGTTTGGTAACGGCCCAGATCCAGAGCTATCCGAAAAGTCTTGCGATTGGTCCAGACTAAAAACATGATAGCTGAAATTCTATTTCTTAAACACTTTATTTCTAATGATTTTTCTTAAAATTATTGGGTATTGGTATCACCTTTTAAAAGACTATTAATTTTCAAAAACTATTTTATTTCTACCCTTCAACATAACAGAACAGATGATTTAATCCAATAAATTAATTTTACATCTCTCATCAGATTTTTACCAAGTTTAATAAAATGGGCATTATTATAAAAGGTTTTTATAAAATTTCAATATACAATCGTATTTTTTTAACGTTTTCGATCTTTATTAAATCATCTTCAGAATAAGAACAAAATAAGTTTAGTCGCAGAAAGTTCGATCGAAATAATTTGGCAATTGGGCTCTCAGACAGACCTCGGCAAGTGTGGCTTGGCTTGGTCTAAGCCAAGCCAGAGATTGCTTGGCTTGGTTTTTGGCTTGGCTTGGTTTTTGGCTTTACAACTACATCTAGCTCCTGGATATCAAAACCAAGCCAAGCCAGAAAACCAAGCCGAGCCAAAGAGCAAGCCAAGCCAAAAACCAAGCCAAGCTAAAAAAACAAGCCAAGCCAATCCAAGCCACCAATTTTTTTTGGTTTCCAAGCCAAGCCAATCCAAGCCACAAAAATTTGTTGGCTTGCCGAGGTCTGTTCTCAGATGATTGCCAAATTTAAGCCCAATTGTGATAGAAAAGCTATTTAATAAACTTTCACTAAATTTCACTTACTAAGAAACGTCATGTTTCTGTGCTCGTGTTGTTTATTTATTGACGGTTTATTAAGAGTTATATAAAGTCCTTCAAACACTTTTCGCTCTTTTGTAGATTTTGGGCTTTATCAAATATTGTAAAAATAACTTCGCGCCCGTACATATGCTATCAAATGAGCTGATAATGAGACGCAATGAAATTCTAGCTTTCAAATTTTTTGGTATCCCATAAGCTGTTTTCAACGCCTCGACGGGCATCAAACGCCGTTCATTTTGAACCGAAATATGGGGTTTCATTTTATTTACTTCTGTCCTATACTTTTTCAAATCAACGTTTATCGGATTATACTGTAATTTTTTGAATTTATCATCTGAAAAAGTTTCATCCAACTTTTTGATCTAATCCGATAAATAAAAGACGTTAATATTTTTTGTCTTATTAGACGGTGTTATAATTAAAAAGGGTCTTTCATCTAAATATTTTGTCAAAATATCCGAACTGTTTTTGGTCGAACATGATGCAAATTTTTCAAAAGTTAGATAAAGTTCACTTTTTATCCGGTTAATCTCAAAAGTATCCATATTTATTTTTTCCGCCTGCTGGCGGCATTCCTTAAGGAGGTTCCCAACGCTGTAAGGGGCTTTTTGAAATGTATTTTACAGTTAAACGGTTGAAGCTAGAGACTTCTAGTAAAAGGGCTGAAATGATCGAAACCTCGGCTGGAAATTTGCATGCTTGGAAGAGTTTTACCAAATCTCATTTTACCAGTAAACCAGATTTAAAACCGGTATTTTTGAATTTCAAAAAGATTCAGCGCATTCAATAAAGACGCTAGAAACTTGAAAATATTAAGGTTATGAAAAATTGCAAAATTAATCTATTCTTAGAGCGAAATTCGAAAAAACGATTTCAAACTCTAGAATTTTTCGAAAAACTGGTATTTTGGCAAGTGTCGCAGTAAAAGATTCAGCTCCCTGAGTTTTCATACAATTTTTTTTTAAATCTTTATCATCAGGAATTAACATTATAATGAAACTATTCTTGGAGCGGATTAGACTTAAGGACTCTCATTATCATTCTAGAGGCGTTGAAAGTCTGAGATCGAAAAAAAAATTTTCTTAAATTCCAAAAATTTCGTTCTTGACATAAATTGGAGTCAAAAACTCCGTTGAGAACCTCCTTAAAGGACATTTAAAATTTTGTAAAAATAAACTTTTTTTTTGAAAAACCTCCTATGGGATTAGTTAATCCCTGATTAAGAATATATTTTATGCTTTAAGGTGAACAAATTTGAGTGTGGTTATAAATTGTAACAGTTGAAGTAGGAATTAATGTTAATTTTTTTATTTTAATTAGCCGATTTAATTTTTTGGTGCGTTTTTGGTCCGTTAAAAATTCAGATGTTTCAATTTTAGATTTAATAATTGCAAATATGTTTGTAGCATATGGATTGTAATAATTAATATTTTGAAAACATATTTGTAATTGATGGTCATAAAATTGAAAATTTTGTTTGTGTTCATCAAGTGCACAATAAAATATTTTTTTACGGTGTATTAAAATTTGGGGTGGTTTTACTTGTAATTTATCGATAACTTGCCGAGAAATAACAGTGAATTTCGGTAAAATGCTATGTAATTTGCAGGTTTCTAGAAAATTAATATGTTGTTGAACTCGATGCTTCCTTCGACTAAGAGATTCAGTTTCTCGAATGGATTGGGTCTCTGTCATCTTATTTAAATTATGCGTTTGTGTTGAGACATTGGTTATTATAAAATTTCAATATAAAATTGTATTTTTTAACGTTTTCGATTTTTATTAAATCATCTTCAGAATGAGAACAAAATAATTTNAGTTTCAGAAAGTTCGATCGGAATAATTTTGCAATCATCTTAGACCCCAATTGCCAAATTATTTCGATCGAACTTTCTGCGACTAAAATTATTTTGTTCTTATTCTGAAGATGATTTAATAAAAATCAAAAACGTTAAAAAAATACAATTTTATACTGAAATTTTTTAATAACCAATGTCTCAACACAAACGAATAACAGGTTTTGTCTCTCGTGAGGCAGGCCGATTTTAAACAAAAATCGCTTCCGTTATTAAAACGATAAATTTTTTATGGGGATGAAATAATGCTGCTGATAAGAGATGATATGAAATATGAAAATTTTATGATGGACAACACCGGAGTTATTGGCGAATATTAATTCTATAAAAAAAGAGTTTTTGGACAAATTAATGGCTGATTTATTTTTCGCTTGAGCAAATTGGTTAGTTAAATTTCGAACGAATTTAAAAATGAAAAACAATGGACGAATATTGGACTTTTCTGATTTTATTCATTTATAGGGGATGGCCGAGATGGTTGTCCTCAACGTACTCCATAGTACGAGAAGCCCAAAAAATACCCAATTAATTTCGATAAATTTATTTGTAACACCTCTAATTTATATCAATTTGAATCATTTTAGTGTATTCTAAACTGTTAAAAAATAAGTTTCTCCAATAAGCAGGCCCCTCAACACCCATCCTATGATCGGATCGAGGTTTTTATCTAGGTTATTTTGGTGGTCAGCTGTTGGGTATCGAGTTTGTTTTGTGATTGCCTGAGAAATGAGTACGTAATACGGGTTTTATGTATTTTTTTATTATTATATTGTTAATAAATCACTGAAAAAACTCGCAGCATGTTTTTATGAATTCTGATGTTTTAGTATCGCACGAAAAGCATTAAGGTACCCGGAGCGGGGAGCGTTCCCAGAAGGGATAATGACAGTGCGTTTTTTAACTAATTAACAAAATTGGATAAAATGGCAGATTTTTCTCAAATTCTAGGCAATGGCAAATCGAATTTTCATCCATGGTTCTTAGAAACTGATATTTAAGGCGAATAGTTGCCTTTTTAAATCTTAGAAATAAATCGTTCGAAAAGATTTTTTGGACTAGAATTCCCTTTAAAATTTTTTTTTAATTTAGTACTTTGTGTTTGCAGCTCAATTTTATAGTCATATCCCTTTATCACTTTTTGGTTAGAATGCGTAGCCACTACTCCTTTTAACGTATGATTTCAACGTTGTGGCTACGCATTCTAACCAAAAAGTGATAAAGGGATATTCGATTTGAAGAAGTTATTTTAATTTTTTGCATGTAGACTTTTTTTTCTTCGAAAAAATCCAACGTGGAACACGATTTAAATTTTAAGCAATTTTTCAGAATTGATGCACGGATTAAAAGTACGATTAACACAATTTTTATAAAAATTGAATTTTATTAAAAGTAAAAATATTGCTTTAATTAGCCGTATTTTTGTCTTAGTTGGGAAAGAGCAGTGATCTTGATGAAGTCACTACAAAGCAATCTGTATTTTTTTGTGCAAGTTAGAATTCTCATCTGTGTGATACACCAGCTCTCCCAATTCAGGACTTTTTCATCAAAAGTATTATTTAATTATTAAAACCTCTGATAAAGCGTCAAATACAACTGCAGATGAAACTGAGATTCTAAGAAATAAAAAGCGAAGGATTTATAAATACAAAATAATTAATAGTTAAAGATAATTAAATATTTTAAATCCTGCATACGGTATGCAGCATACCTGTATCTATTCAAAGTTATCGACAAATTGCGATGTATAACTTGATCAGATAAAATGTTTTATGAGTCATGCTAGTTTTAAAAGATAACGTGCAATTCCCACATGTTTTCTGCTTACTCTTGTAAGCTGTATTTTTTTAAGTTTGAATCAGCACGCTTAAATCATCTATATAAAGTTATACTTTATTTAAAAACTGTTGTAACTCTTTTTAAAATTGAGACTGGCCAAATTATATTTTTATAAAAAAACAGTATCTAGTTAGCTGTTAGTTCTTTTTTATTCTTAATTTTCTCTTGTATATTCAATCATAATTTTTGGTGAATTTTTTAAGTGGAATTGGACTTTTTGGAACTGTGCATTTCTCCAAAAAAAGTTCCCTATTTATCAAAAGTCCTTATCTTAAAAAAAATTCCCAATATTTCCGAAAAAGCTTCATTAATTTTCTAAATTTTCTGACTTTGCATGAAAGTTCAGATGTCCCCAAAAAGTTCAATATTCCAAGAAGTTCGCCACAAGTTATGTAATTATTTAAGTATAACCGATGGTAAACATAATTAAGTTCCAAAAGGTGATTGAGCAATAAAGTCAAGTTTTTTTGAAAAAACCGTTATTTTCAATTCTGTTATTTATATCAAACTTTATTTTCTGTATAAAAACTGTAACTGCTATAGCATGCTACTAGATTCTGTCGCGATAATCAACTCTCTTGCAATAGACTATATCATTGCACCCCGATATATGATGAGTTGCTGAGCTCAATGAGAATTGTTGACGGTCTCACCATGGCTGCAAATAAATTAGTAAAAATAATAATACTGGTCTGTAGAGTCTCTAGAAAAACTCAAAAGTTGGAAATAGAAAATGCATACGTTCGTATGATTAAATAGGTTCCTGTTTTTTGAGAATATTCATTATTTTATTTTGTTTATCTTTCCACGAGCCGAATTTTTAATTTTTGCTTTAGTCTTAAGGGGGTTGTGGGTGTAAATGAAACAAGCGTTAAACAAAATTGTTGTTTTATTCTTGAATTCAGCTGAAAGAAAACAATTCCGAAATTACAATATTTTGAACCAATCAGATTGGTTTATTTTGATTTGGGCCCGCGTAGGCGTGGACGTTAGATGACAAAACAACACACCAGAAATATTTAGAAAAAAATCGAAAGTGACGGATTGATCGTCCGATCAGAAACGTGCTTACAAAAGTGCCGGAATTATGTTTTCAAAATGTATCTCCTCCCTGATTTTTTAAGGTACAGCAATGATTTATGACTTAAATTAACCGGACAGAACGTGAGCAGATCACCAAGTTGAGTTTTTGACAAAATTCGTCGATTTGGTTTCAGAATCACCAAAAAACAGTATTTCGCAGTAGTTTACATCGGGTCAAAAAACTCAACTAGGTGATCTGCCCACGTTCTGTCCGGTTAATTTAAGTCATAAATCATTGCGGTACCTTTAAAACCCAGGGAGAAGATACATTTTGAAAAAATGATTCCGTCACTTTTGTAAGCACGTTTCTGATTGGACGAGCTATTCACTTTCGATTTTATTTTAGGATGCAAGATTTTTGTTTAAATATATCAGAGAGGTCAAATTTGGTCCAACGATTTGTAGCTTTGCGACAATTGGCCATTGAAAAACCCTTAAAATGCGACGACCACCCCCTTAAGGGGTAGCTCCGGAAAATTATTTTGGCTTTCGGGAGATAAATGTCAATATGATCTGATATATTATTAACCATTTTAATTAAACCGAATTTCTGGCCTGAGCCAATCACTTTTTAGTTTAAGATACCCATAATAGTCCTCCGATTCTCAAGAGAGTCAAACTTGAAATCAGACTAAAAAACGTAACGCCCAGGTTTTTAAAAAATCACCTCGTCTTTTTCTTGACAAAACCTTTTAAAATACCTTTTTAAACACGTCAATTACTAAGGGTTACAAGTAATTGACAACTCCTTCTTATATTTTGCAAGAAGTTCATACTGTGGTTGAGCATTGACAGTTAATCTTGGTGAGACTTAGTCTATAAAGCGATAGCCATTGGATTTATCAGATTCTCAATGCGTTACGTTTGTGATATTTATCCTACATAGATATTTTATATATCCCTTCAAGATAGAACAACCAAGTAAAAGAAAAATAACATTGTCTAGTATCCTGTAAGGAACAGTATAGGCAATAAACCGCCGCTGGCGGCGCCTACGCATACGATTTCGCCTATAATTTCCCTCACTGAATACTAGACGAAGTTTTTTTCTTGTTTACTCGGTTGTTCTATCTTAAGGGAGTGGTTGTCGCTGATTTGCCTGTTTTAACTCGTAGACTTTAGACATGAATCTGTACCCAGACTCGATTTTAGCCAACGCGTTGCCACACGTTTAAATTGGCCATATTAGCAAAGTTTCATTATCACGCACATGTCTATTTTTCAATAGCTTAAAATAATATTCAGGCCAATTTGCACTATCACAATGAAAAACAAATAAATTTTAAACAATTTAAAGGCATTTAATGAGGATAAGAAAACAAAAAGTTGCGAAAATATACCTCCTGTTACAGAGAAAAGCTGCAATAATAAGATGAAATTAAACCTTAATTTATATATTTGAAATTACCTCTATATAAAACTTCAATGATTTTCTATCGCTCTGTCTAAAAATCAATTATATGTTTTCCATACAAAATTCTCTAGTATAATGACTCTTAATTATTTTGGAATCTAATTTCTCGTTGGTGAGAAGAAGAGAGAGACTTCGTAGGACAAACCGCCTACGCATAATAATCATTTTCTTATGTAATCAGTGTTCCGGAAGTTTGGACTTCTAGGACTGATATTATTTAACCGAGGCCAATTTAAAATGCTAATAAGTGCTTAGAAATTCGTGACGATTCTTTTTAAGGGGTCTTTCACGTGATTTGAGTACTTTTGAAAAAAAATCATTGTACAGTAATTTAAAAAAATACTCAAATTACGTCAAAAAAATTCCAGGGTCACACTCAAACGTTTTTTAAGAACTTTTTCTCATTACACTATTCAATGTCCCGCATAAGAATCTAAGGTATGACGAACATAATTCCAAACATAGGTTTGAACATATGTCATAAGACTAAATCCCTACGTTTCGTCGGAAAAATAGGATCACGTACGTTTGTTTTGGAATCAATAAGTGTGATCTACTTTGTGTCTTCTAACTACTCTCTTAATATCTATTGTATAATTCATAAATTGGCTCAAGGCGCACTCTCTGCTTCGGACAGTTGCACCATCATCTTAGCTCGGGCAAATACTACTATTGTGTTTACCTCTTACAACCAAAAACACTTCATTTCCTTCATATTTGAAGGTCATCGCTTGGATCGTCTTTCTGAACTTTGGTGTAATGGGAAAAAGTCTTGAAAACTTCTAAAACGACTCTTCACCTTTTTCACCTATTTTCAACAAAAAAGCTCACGGCATTTCTATGGGTCGAACTAGCAGTCTTATTGAGAGATTACAAAGGTGATCCCCTAACCCAGGACGTCTAACAAAGTCCCTACCTTATTCTTGCCTCGATTCCCTATATCCATTCTTAATCATGACGGCGTCAACGTGATTTCTCATACTTCTTGGGCCGATGATTCTAGTTGTATGGTGGAACAAGAGATGCTTACACAATTTTCATTTCCTGCAATCGACGCCTGAAAGGTTTACAGTCTTTCTTCGCTGGAGTATATTGAATTTCTTTCTTTGCATAAATAAGTACTCGTGCAAATACTCAATTAGTATCACACGATAAATCTTTTTTCAAAAAGTTAGTAACATCACAATAAGCTCACATACCCGTCATTTTCCATCTGGTATCCGTGTCTTCATGCCGAACGTTCTCCATCCGCATACATTGCTCTTTGAGAAATCTCTGTTAGACATCCATGATTGACTTCTTATAATATTTAGCTCGTCTTGTATAAAATATCTCGATCTTCACTCACCAGTGAGTCCAGTGCTGTGGTGGCAACTCTCAGGCCGTTCGCTTGATACCTAATACATAACTCTCGAAGTTGCTATCTCGATATTTTTAAGATGCCTGCTTTCTGTTGGTAAACTTAGCCTATGGTGGAATCCAAAATACTGTTTTCGGAACAGTGTCTACTCCAGCAGATACCCACTCTTCGCCGCAGTCACTGATTCCTGAAGACATCTTTATACAGCTAAGATCTACGATATACAACTATAAGCTCCTATCGCTGACTCCTACACTACCAAATATCCCTACATAAATAGTATCTGAAGCTCCCTTCACAAACAAATAGTGTTACTTCTGCAACATAAAGCCGGATCTGCCCTCCGTTCAGTTTATTTCCTTTCACACCTTATTCTTATTTAATTACTCGTTCTCATGTGTTCAGCTCTCATGTGACTTCCAGCAACATTCCAAGTATGATCAACCATACTCAGCGATCTAGAGCGTTTTTTTCGAATTTTTTTTTGTCGGACAGAAACTTTGAGGACCAGAATTGGTACAGTTATAACAATAAAGCGAAGTGAAATTATTCAGTGCAAAAAATGTCAGACAGATTTTAACTCTAAAATGTACACTCGTCGCGCCATAAGCGTTTCATTTTTTATTTTTGAGGTTATCTACTGTAGTTTTGGTGATACAAAACAAGATCCCAGAATTAATTTTAGCCCTTATCACGCTCTACAGAATGCCGAAAAAATTGAATCGATTGAAGGTGTATTTAAGGAGGAGATGCGTTTCAAAGATTTGAACTTCAGAGCCCTCTAGTGGGCGAACTTGGTATTTAAAAGTTGCGAGACCCATCTCAATCTTATTTTTTTGGTCGAATTAGTGAGGTCCAAAATTATAAGCCAAATCCATTTGTGCACGGTACCCCCTTAAAAGAATTTTCAAAACGAAATCTGAAATCGAGATTTAGAGGGTTTTTTAAAAGCCTACTCTTCCGCCAATTTTTGAGATAAATTTTCGGTTTGTTCTTTATCTGAAAGCTCAAAACTAGCTTAAGAATAATCTGGAGCGTTTTTTTTGAAATTTTGATCAGACTTCGTTCTGGAGGCATATGAAGGTTGCTATAATTTTTCAATATTTGAACACTAAAAAGCTCACTCCTCCTACAATTTACATCAATTTTTGCTAATTTTTTGAGTCAAGTTTCGAAGAAGCAATATCAACAATAATCGAAAGCCTTTTTTTCAAAATTTTGCTTTTGACAGATAATTTTTGTTTCTACCAATTTTCGTTGAAATTTTTTTTTCTGTTTTTTTGCACTTTTATCTGTTAAAAGCAAAATTTTAAAAAAAGAGCTCTAGATTATTGTTGATATTGCTTTTCCGGAACTTGGAACTCAAAAAATTAGAAAAAATTGATGTAAATTGTAGGAGGAGTAAACTTTTTAGTGTTTTTTTTGGAAGGCTTATTCATGGTGAGTGCGTGGGCGTAGGGTTGAATTGTATCAGACTACAATTAGTATTAATATTATCTTCTAAGCTTGTTCTGCACGTTCATAAAGTTTTTTCAAATACCACCTTTACCAGTTCATCAAGAAACCATGTATAATAATCACAGCAAAAATAACCCTAAATGAAAGTATTTTCAATATTATAATTGATAAGATTTTTGCCCCTTTTCGATATTTCAATTTTAAGCCTAATCAATGTAATAATGGCGCGCAGTAGATCAGCATAAAATAGTGATTGCGAGAATTCTGACAGAAATTATTCTTATTTTTTCAGGTGAGAATTGTACTTAAGAATCGAGAATGCTATACATGTATGAAAAAGAGAAAAAAAATCGCATGAACCGTTCGTGAGTTAAACTTCCGTTTGTAAAAAAATGTAGATTTTGCCTATATTTAACTATAGCAATGAATTTCAAAAAAAAATCCCGGCAAATTAAGATGAATTAAAAAATGTTTAACAGGCTATATTTGTAGGAGAATAATACTCGCGTATTATGTAATTTTCGGATACGTGGATATGAAGTTAAACTTTAATGAAGAAAAAAAGCAGCAATTAGGTTTTATGAATTTAATGGTTGATGTGATAATATTTTCTAGAAATAAATCAATTTTTGGCTTTTCAAGGATACGAACTACAATGTTCAATTGAAAACATAGATGTCCACTTAATTCTCATAAAAGATATTTGAGTTTTAAAAAGGGCTTATTTCTTCCCAGCACATTGCTGGAAGCACCCACAATCCCCTTAAACGGATCCTTCGAGCTGAGGTGTTCGGATAAGGGTACAGTCATTGTAATCGGAAAATCTTGCATTTTGAAAAAAATCGGAAATTTTTTAAAAAATTTAAAAAAATAAATTATCGTTTTTTTGCACAAAATCATTAAGATTGGCATCCAAGGGTGACATGTCATAACATCCTAGTAATCAGAGAATATTTCCCTGATTATGTTGAAAAAATCTTCTTGTGCCGTTCTAATTACCGTCATTCTTCGATTTCTCGGAATGAGACGAGTACTCACGTAATTATTGCCCAGAAATGGAAGAATATTCTCTGAGAAAAAATAGTGGTTTTGTGCACCCGGGGATCGTTATCGATTCAGTAGGTTTTAAAAAAAGTAATATCTAACCTTATTATTACAACTCCTAAAACAAGCAAGGGTACCACTAATAATGACTTTATACCAGCCAAGCCAATTAAAACTCCATCGGTATCAAGTCCGCACACAACATCGGCAATATCCTTCGTGAGGTCGGGTACTCTATCAGGTAGAAATTGTGGTCGGTTTGGAACATTTCTCTCGCCGGTTCCTGAGTTATTCGGCCTAGAACGAACTCTAAATTCTTCATTCCGAAATTGGCCACCCTGCTGGGCCATACCAACTTATATTTGAAATCCGTCTTGAGATAGGAGTCTAAAAAGGTTTTTTCCATTTGCTAATATTTTGAAGTTAAAGTTCAATTTAGTAATATCAAACAATTAAGACTAAAACTAACCAGATTTACATTCTCAGTGTGTTAAAAATAAACCATGTTATTAATAAGTATTACTACGAAGTACTTTATCTGAGGCTCGATTACTAAGTTCACCTTTCATAATTTTTAAAAGTGTCATTTTGCTAAATATTGAAACCCGAGTTCGCGCTCAAAATTTTCACACTGAAAATGGCAGTTTTGCCCGAACGTCGAATAAAAAATATCTTGGATAGAAAAATATAATAATTTTATGTCTTGAAATTTCATGCAGATTTATAATATTTTACACCCACAAGTTGTGGGCCACAACCCCCTTAAATTATTAACATAAAAGTTTATTAGGCAAGCTAGCAAAAATTACATGTATAATCAACAAAAAAATCTTAATTATAAATTATCAAATACAGTTCAAGCTTTATTTCGCTTTTGATAATCGATACCCAGTTATCTATCTGCGGCAATAACCTGACGCCAGTTCTAACTTGCAAGTTCTAACTTACAGTTCTTACTCTGACGCCGAGTTAATGCCCTTATTTGCGTCGTTTACTGGCTGAAATTGAAAGTCTTATCTAAATGTGACATACTGTATTATATTGAAATATCTGACACATATTATGTGCTTATATATCCTTTTTCAACCGAAGTGAATCTTAAAAATGAGGGTAATCTCTATAGTGCGTGTTCGAATCCCACTAATGTTGTCTTAGTGATTGTCTTAGGTATAATAATAGGTAAGGGTGCTTGATATTGGGAGCGCCAAAGTTGATTGGTGCGTAATCTCAAAGACAATCAATCATACAATCACTAAGACGACACTAGTGGGATTCGAACACGAGCTATGGAGATCAACCTTATTAAATGAGGCTCATTTTCAAGATCCACTTTGGTTGGTAAAAGGATATAGAAAGTAAAACAATATATATTATTCAAGTAATAATTTTAAGCACTTTGAAATTACCATTCATTTGACCTGCTGAAATTAACCATGAGGTTCACCGTTTTTGTGTAACTCAGGTAGGGCGCGCCCGGGCGTGAGTCTGAACTTACCCAGATGCTCGATTGGCAACTTGTTGTACATTAGCATAAATCCCCATTATCTACGATTTGTTTCGCATTGATCGTCGATTAATTATTGATAGTTTATTGATATTAAATGCATCTTTTTTCAGTTTGAAAACAACTGAATTAAATATATTCAAAAATCTTTAAAATTGTGGAAAAACAAATAATGTTTTTTGAAATTTGAACGACTCAGAGAATTTTCAAAATATATTTAATTTGAGCTTGTTTTTCTATGCAAATAATTAAATAACTTTTCAAAAATATCATATATTTCAATATTTTTTTTGGGATTGTGAAAAATCCGCTTACCTGCAAAGCTATTGAGTCTGATTTTTCATTTTTACCCAACTCGCTGAAAAATAACAAAAGGGAATTTTTAATGTCGTATCATTGAAAACATTATTCTCATTGAAAATTTCACCAAATAAAGAAAAATCGTTCAATTATGTTTTTACATATTAACTGGAGTAAGACTGTTGAAATTTTTAAGCAGATTGGATGATACATTCAAAAGTTCTTAGACACTGGAAAAAGAAAAAGAATATGCAGCATACAGTATGCTGCACACTGTATGTTCAGTGCAATGCGCACTTAAGGGTATCCGGCTTCCTAATTTGACATATTCTCGATGAAATATTAGCCGAACAGGGCCTCAAGGATATTATTCAGATTAGCCTGTTTGTAGCCTTCATCTTGCGTAAAACATGTGTCAATTTTTTTTTGCATGCATACACTTTCAGACAGATAAGCGAGACAGGGAGACCTAAGTCAAAACGGAAAATCTATCTCCTCCTAGATTAAATTTCAAAATTTGCTCCAATTTTTGCAAAAGCTAGCTCGAAACAAACAGAAACTTCATAGGAGCTTTTTTCAAATTTCAACCACAAATACAAAATATTAATTTTTCCAGGTCGCGTGAAAAAATTTCCGAAAAAAAAGTGCTTCGATTTTTTCAAAAGTAAGCTCAAAAGAAAGCTGGAGAAACACTGAAGAGAAAGTTGGCCAACGTCACGCCGAAATTTTGAAGTTTTAGGGGTTAAATTGAAACAAACGTTATTTTTCCACTTAATTTTGAAAAAAAAACTCAGAAAAAATAAAAAAATTTCGAATTGTTTTTGTTCTTATTTGGGTTGTTTTGTGCTTTCAAAACATTCACGATTGATTTGGTGCATTTTTATGACAAAATAACTGCAGAAAATGTAGGAACCGGGTCGGTGCATTTTGATAGATTTGTACTTTTTTCAATTTTTTTTCTCTTGATGGGCAACTTTTTGCCACTTCAAAATCTTTGGATAAAAACTTTTTCGAACAAAAGTTGTCACTTTTGAGCTTACTTTGTATGATCTGATTTTTTTCATATCGATTATTTTTATGTTATAAATCGTCTTCGAAAAACACACTAAAAAAAACGGATTTAGGTTGAAGGCGTCAAAATTAAGGTGAAATATTTTTTTTTATTATTAAGTAATCGGAAAAACAGTCCCAGCCACCGAATTCGATTTATTTTATTTGGTTTCATATTATTTCTACGTCAAAATCGAAAATTTCCAAAAAATTCGAAAAAAATCGAAATTTTGGCACATCGTAAGAAATATTTTGTCGCGCGAAAAGTTTGAAGAGTGTATTTCGTTGATTTGAAACAAATATTGAAGAAAATTTGAAAAAATAAGGCATTTTTTTTATAATGTTCTGAACTTTTTTCAAAAATTTCTCATAATTTGTCGAATTCGAAAAGTTTAATTCGAACTCAAAATTTTCTTAAAAAGCAATAGTTCGAAAATTCTGTAGTTACAAAAGTTGCCTGGATTATGAAAAATTACTTTGATGGTATATTGAGAAGTATATATAAACCCAGTAAAAAGTACATATAAACCCAGTAAAAAGTACATATAAACCCAGTAAAAAGTTTTTTATCAAGAGCTCATATCCGTATATGTCAAAATGCACCGACCCCCTTTAACACTGCAATCTTCAAAACTCTCAACAATATTTATTTTGTATACTAGTAGGTATATGGCGTCATAACTTTGAGGCAGTTTGCAATCACATCAGACAATTGTCAAGAATTCTTTGATTTCATTGGTCGCTGCCTCAAAGTTATGACGCCTGATTAAAAAAGCCCACTAGGCATCATTTTCGATATATTATTTGAGATTTATTTTTTAAATAATTACTGTAATTCCAAATAAAAAGCAAAAACTCACATTATAGGCGATAGTTTTTCTCGGCGGTTTGGTCATCTATGTTCAAGGGGTGGTCGTCGCTAAAAGAGGGGTGGTCGTCGCTAAAAGAGGGGTGGTCGTCGCTAAAAAAGAGGTGGTCGTCGGGGTTTTCGATGGTCAATTGCCGAAGAATTACAAATTGTTTAACCAAATATGACTTCCCTCTGATCAGGCTTGTAAAAGGGATGGGTTTTTCGTGGGTTTTCCATCCTTTTTTTGCGTAGGTTTAAGTAAAATATAGGGAAAATCCCCATATAGAAAGTCCGGTCGCGGATGCATCCCTTTACAGGCTTGCTTCTGATATATTTGAAAAAAAATCTTGCACCCTAAAAAATTTCGAATGTGACGGATGGAAAATTTCTGGTCTCTGAAAATTTATTCCCAAAATGTACTTTTTCGTTTATTCATAACTATCACATAACTCAAATGGCTCATTTGCTGTAACACCCTAGGATGGCTCGTCCAGTCAGAAACGAGCTTACAAAACTGACAAAATTATGGTTTTGAAATGTATCTCCTCCCTGAGTTTTCAAGGTAAAACAATGATTTATGACTTTAATTAATTAGACAAACGTGGGCAGATCACGAGGAGAGTTTCGAGATAAATTCTTAGATTTGGCTTCAGCATTATCTAAAAACGTATTTTGACCCTATTTTAGAGGTCTAAATCAAAATGTATCTCCTCCCTAGATTTAAAATTAACACATTCGAAACCCACATGAATGTGTATCTGATAAGTCCGTGTAGATCATCTAGGAGAGTTTTGTATGAATTTGTTTATTTGTTTGTTCAGAAATCATATTTTAATTTACCAAAAATTTCAACTTATTTCAAACTATGAAAAAGTGCTTTCCTGACCAAAAAAACAATTAAAATAAAAATGCGTTTTTTTTTATTTGGCTTCATTTAGCGACGACCACCCCTTTAAGAGTGAAAAAAATGTTCAAATACGATACGGTATACCGCGGTAACCGTATTACGGTTCCACATAACCGAACGAGCGGCTGAGAAATAACTCGCGTAAGTTCACAAACTTTCCCAAAAGTAAGGTGTCAACTCACTGTTGTAACTACTGTATCTAGAAGATAACACAATGAGCAATAATTCATGGTCAGACAAGTAGAAAATTTCGATCAGAAACCTATTTTAAATTATTGTGACAGATATCGTCGTTTTATCCAAATTCAAGTTTAGCTTGGATTAGTTGTTATACCATATAATTGTTGGTATGATCTTGGGGCAGTATCAGAGAGCATGACCACAATCTATATCCTAACATTTGGACTTATGGAAGTTAGCCTGAATCGAAATAACTGCAAACGATCAATTCGACTGTATTTTCTCATGTGAGGGGTTACATGGTAGTTTTAACCCACATACTCAGCGTTGGCCATATCTGGCCAATGTGACTTGCGAGCCCTCTGTTTAAGGGTATCCCGGTCCCTAATTTGACATATTCTCGATTAAATATTAGCCAAACACTGCTTCAAGGATATTATTCACATAAGCCAGTTTGTAGAACTAGCCTTCAGCTTGCGTCAGAAATGTGCCAAAAGTTTTTTGTATGCTTAAACTACGTGACACATAAACGAAACAAGAAGACATAACGCAAAACAGAAAATCTATCTCCTCCCAGGTTTTATTTAAAAAAAACCTAAATTCTGATACAATCTGTATAATTACTATTCAAAACTTTACAGTGGCGTTTTTGTCGATAAGTGCTAAAGCTAGTTCAAAACAAATAGAAAACTTTAACAGTGGCGTTTTTTTGCAATTTCGACCCCAAACTCAAAATATCAATTTTTTCAAGGTCACGTGAAAAATTTCTGAAAAAAATGTGCTTCGATTTTTTCAAAAGTAGGCTCAAAGAAAGCTGGGGAAACACTGGGGGAAACACTGGGGAAAGTTGGCTTACGTCAACTCGAATATTTTTGAAGTTTTAGTGGTCAAATTGACACAAACGTTATTTTTGAACATAATTTTGAGAAAAATACTTAGAAAAAATCGAAAAAAACGCAAAATTTTTTTTGTTTTCAATTTGGTTGTTTTATGCGTTCAAACATAAAAAATTGATTTGGTGGCATTTTATGACATAATACTGCAGAAAATGTAGGAACCGGGATACCTTAATAAGTAACCTTTTTCTGCTCACATTTTTATTCTAAATTATCGCTGTTTTTGCAATTCTCTATCTTTTGGCTGATATTATTTTTCTCTATCTTTTGTAGTTCTTGAGATAAAGCAATGTTGTCGACCCTAAATCGGGGACCTAAAAAATCCAAATGAGATTTGAACTTGAAAAAAAATTGATTTTAAGGATTTTGTCACCATGATTTTAAAGATTTATTTATGTGCCAAAAAATGAAAAAAATATTCATAAAATCTAAAAATTTTATTTTTATTCTTACACATCCAATTTTTTTTTGATTTTCTTTACAAAAAAAGTAATTTCTTGCAAAAAATATAAATGATTATCATTATATTTCGTGCAAAATAACAACTAAAGTGTCCGATAACCTATAATGTAATTGATACTGTTTACTTTTGAACACCTGGTAAAAGTCGGACACAAACAAAGCGGCGCGACGGGTCTCTTTACTTAATTTCTTTGTTATTTTTTTGTTCGCACAAACTTGATTAAAGGACTTTTGCCGTTGTATTAGAAGCCGAAAATATCGCAAAAAGGTCTCATACGGCGGCAAATTATCAGGCGGTATTTTTTATATTATATGTGAAACTGATTTCACTACCGTTTTTCTTCAATTAGTTTTAGACCAAAATCATCTTTTAACGATATTCTCTTATAAAATAATTATCGTAAAAAAACGAAAAAATATATTTTCATATTTTTTTCTATCAAATAATTGTTGAAGCCTTCGGAATAAATAGTTTATATTTTCGCTAACGGATACTTGGATAAAAATTTGATTTTTAAAGTCAGGTGACCAGATATGGCCACCGCTGAGGACGTCACTGTTTTGAACTTCTGAGTATGTGGGTTAAGAGGGTCAATTAGCGAGAGCCAAGTGTAATTTCATTCAAATTTCTTTATACCTTGTGGCTGATCTGCGGTTTTGGCAAATGACATTCTGCGGTTAATGTTTAACCTGTATTTTTAAATATGATATTGACAATATCATGACTCTTAATATGAAAATCGGTGTTTAAATTCAATATTTACAAGTCTTTGAGACGGAATCGTGAAAATCAACATAAATTATGTGGCTGACATGTGACATCTAATGCAACACAATTATTGATTGAAAAATATAAATTACATGTATATTCAAAAGAAAATTCAAATAAAAATAAACTTGATTTTTGACGGCCTAAGAGCCAAAAATAGACTATTTGAAATTAGAAATTTCAAAAGTCAAAAATGGGTATAGATAGCATGTCCACCTATTAATGGGGATATCAATGGTGGACATGCTAGGTATAGAGTTTATTGGGGTCGATTTTTTTTCGATAATAATAAAACTTTATTAACAAAAGATTTGAAGATACGAAAATTTTTAACAATTGCAGTCCCAAAGTCTAATACAAAGTTTTATACATTTCACTATTGACCCAGTTTATTGGCCCATCTTGTCGAGAAATTCCTTAATTCAAATCGTCAAAGTGTATTAAAACCTCAACATGAGAAATGTTGAGTACAATTTTTTTGCCACTTTATTTACAGGCCTATCTTCACTAACATACGCAAAAATTCGGTTCATTTATAGTTTCTCGAAATAAATTTGTTATCCGGAGTGAACAAGAAAAAGTATAAATGAAAATTTGCATGAAAAATGCAAATCTGGTTTTTATTTGATTTTAAGTTAATTTTGCGAAATTCACAGAATATGACTGAGTTATGTATTGAATTTTAAACTTTGAAAATCATATTTTTGAAAATGTTATAACTTATAACTTTGAAAACCAAATGGAAGACATAAAAATGGGAAATAAATAAAATTATTCTAAAAATTTCTGTTCAACATTTGCAATATTCGTTTTTCAAATGAATAAACCTACTATTTGGGAGAATTCAAAGAACTTCAAACCTTCTGTACTATTTAAATTTCTTATTTAATCTCTCAGTTTTCAATTCAAACTCCTTGTTCCTTGAATTTTTTTAATTTCCACTTTTAACCCTCAGCGACGCAGTGGTTGTTTGGCCCGCCGAGAGTTAATTTGAACCTTTTTTTATTTCTTTTTTTCTGGTTGTAATTTTGTTTTCTCAACTCGATTTTCTCTACTCTTCTTTCACGCAAAATTAGGATGCAAAAGAATCAATAGCAATATGTCATCCACAATAACTTTCGGTCAGTATTATAAAAAGGTCACTTAGACTATTAGCCACATTATTTCAGGTATATCAGGCCCCATATCCAATAAAAATAAACTTTTTTTTTCAGAAAAAATTAAAAGTTTTCTTTTGCCTCACATTTGCGTTTTTTGAATTTTCGACGGAATTGAATCAATCTTTTTCTCTGTAATGCAGTTTTTCTCTATTGTGGCAAGTTTTCTAAAATTTAACTTTCTTTCTTATTTTCCACATAAATGGCAGCAAAATAGAGAGATTGGAGAGGCTGTGGCCTTCTATTCCCTTTTTTCGAGCGATTAAAGTCTGGGCAACGATAAAATGACACGGTCGCATGGGGGCGCCCGTGGTGAGGTGAGGAGTTAATTTCATATCCTGCTTGTAATATTAATCGTATGTTGCGGATAGAAGGGAAAGGGCGAATATTTAAAGAATTTTTAATATTTGAGTGCTATTCTTTGTTTGGTTAAAATAATTTTTAGAACTCAGTTTCAACAATATTTCACGATGGTTGTAAGCAGAGGATATTATTTGGACATCATTGAAATTAATTTATATCGATAGAATTCTAAATCTGAAGTGATTTATATAACATAGGCGCTGGATTGGCCTGGTTTCTGCATGAGAAACCATTAAAATTGTATCGATCATACAAATTCCATTAGACAATTTATCTGTCGTTTAAGGGGGTGTGCATGTCTGATTTTTATGAAGACTAAGAGGCAATCAGAGTGCACCAAATTGCTTCGGGATGTTTACAAAATGTATTTCCGATCAAATCCTCAGAAAAAAATATTTCGAAATTTTCGCATTTTTCGATTTTTCTCTAAGTATTTTTTTCAGAATTAAGTCAAAAAATATTGTTTGTTAACTCTCAGGTTAGCAAACTACTTCTGGACTCACAAAATCTCATGGTCACGCGTGACCATGCTGTTTAAATCAAGC
The DNA here is from genome assembly GCA_004367855.1 of Oikopleura vanhoeffeni. Classification (NCBI taxonomy): domain Eukaryota; kingdom Metazoa; phylum Chordata; class Appendicularia; order Copelata; family Oikopleuridae; genus Oikopleura; species Oikopleura vanhoeffeni. The sequence goes on along the minus strand of SCLH01001817.1, from coordinate 90,398 downwards.
GTATAACCTTAGATTTATTATAAGCATATATTTTTCACTTGTCTCTATGGTAACTCAAATAATTTGCTATAATCGCATGAAAACAAAATGTGAAAAAAATAATTTAAAGGCATCAAATAGTAATAAGAAAATATAAAAATCTCTCTTTTAACCACGATTCACACAATTGAGGGCATAAGTGATACAAATGGAGGGTTAATTTGACATTTTAAAATTTGTAGTATTAAACCGCTGACACTTTTCTCTGCTTTGTTTAAAAACAATTTAATATTTTTATCAACATTTCCTCGAAAAAGAAAAGAAAGAAGATAAAAACAATTATTATTGATGATAATTTGAGATGAGTGTCATGAGTCATGAGTCATGAATTGAATTTGTACATCAGTTCTAGTTCTGGATCTCTGAAACTTACCAGAAGTGGGAAGCTATGTATTATAATGAAATCGTTTCAACTATTTGATTCATGTAGGTAGTAGTTTGAGGACTTCCAAGAAAAAAACTTATTTTATGTCAACGGTTATAACGCGTTTATAGGTTTCCATGATTATTTTAGGGCTAAACTGTAAAGAAATAAAAGTCTTAGAAATTCGTGACGATTTTTTTAAAGGGTCTTCCAAGTGAGTACTTTTGAAAAAAAAACAAAGTACCGATATACAGTAATTTGAAAAAGTACTCAAATTACGTCAAAAAAATTCTAGGGTCAACTTCAAAAATAAAATTACGTGACGAAATAATTCAAAAATAAGGTTTGGAATATGTCATATATTAATCCTTATTTCTTGAAAAATAAGATCACGTGACCTTTTTGGAAAATACCATTATGTTCAAAACTTTTCAATACGGTGTTTATTAGCCCACACATTTTTTAAGCGTAATTTTAGTACTGATTGTGTACTTGAACCAAAAACTTATTTCTGAACTTGAGGGTCACGTGATCGTTTTTGGTTTTCAGTGTGATAAAAAAAAGTCTTAAAAACTTCAAAAAAACTATTCACTTTTTTCAAAAATTGATTTAAGTAATTTTTGAAAAAAAACAGTACTATTTTTGCCAACCTTATTCCTTGAACGTGGTCACGTGATCATTTTCGGGCTATGGTGTAATGGAAAATAAGACTTAGAATTTCCCATTTCTCATAGCCCTTTTTTCATGATCCCAAATTTTTTTGCAAAAAATAAGTACTGTAATACAGTAAAAATTTCCAAACAAAAAACGCACAAACGTCAATTATTAAAATGGTTGATCGATTACTTTGTAAATGCTACATTAATAAATGATTAAGGGTCCTAAATCGCAATAAAAGGTCGCATGGTCACGCGTGACCATGAAAACACTGTGGGACTTAAAAGTATCCACATTTGTTAGTGGAAATAAATATTTGAAAGGAACTTATGATTTGCGTAATGTTTAAGTCGTAGACTCCAGTTTCGGCAAGTAGTCGCCATTCACCATTTAATCGCATTTTACGACGCTTAATCATTGATAACAAGATCAGTTATAAAGTTATCAATTAACTTTAAGACAAAATGACGTTTGTGCGTTTTTTTGTTCGAAAACTTTTACTGTATTACACTGTAATAATTACAGTACTTATTTTTTGCAAAAATTTTTGGAATCACCAAATAAAACCTGTGATTGGGATAAGAAAAAATTCTATGACTTTTTTCTATTACACCATAGCCCAAAAATGATAACGTGACCGTATATTCAAGAAATAAGGTTGACCAAAATAGTACTGTTTTTTTTCAAAAATTGCTTAAAACACTTTTTGAAAAAAGTGAGGACCATCTTTGAAAGTTTTTAAGATTTTTTTATTACACTATAGTCCAAAAACAATCACGTGACCGTCAAATTAAGAAATAAGGTTTTGATTCAAGTACACAAATAGTACTCAAATTACGCCGAAAATTTTTGAGGGCAAATAAACACATAATATGAAAATTTTGAACATAAAGGCATTTTCCAAAAACGTCACGTGATCTTATTTTTCAAAGAAATAAGGTATTAATTCTATGACATATATCTAAACCTTAATTTTTCCAATTATTCGTCACGTGATTTTATTCGGACTTTGTTGTTATAATAAAAAAGTCTTAACTCGTAGACTTCGATTTCCAGCAAGTAGTGACCATTCACCATTAAATCGCATTTTACGACGCTTAAACATTAATGACAAGATCAGTTATAAGTTATCGATTAAACTAAAAGAGAAAATGACGTTTGTGCGTTTTTTTTTTGGGAAATTTTTACTGTATTACAGTACTTATTTTTTGCAAAAATTTCTTGATCACCAAAAAACCTTTCATTGTAATCAGAAAAAAAATCTAAGATTTTTTTTTCATTACAACCAACGCAAAAATTCACGTGACCGTATATTCAAGAAATAAGGTCGGTCAAAATATACTGTTTTTTCAAAAATGCTTAAGGTAATGGTGGTTCCTACATTTCTGCAGTTATAATGTCATAAAATGCACCAAATCAATCGTTTATGTTTTAAAAGCACAAAAAGCCAATAAGAACAAAAATTTTTTCGAAATTTTTGGGTTTTTTTCGATTTTTTTTTGAGTATTTTTTTTCAAAATTAAGTACAAAATAACGCATGTTTAAATTTGACCACCAAAACTTCAAAATTTCGGCTCGACGTGAGCCAACTTTCTATTATAAAAATCAAATTTGTATATAATTGAAGTTTCCTAAAAACACGGAAAATATAAATGAAATATAAAAAAAGTAAAACATAACACGATTCAAAAATATAACCTGATAACGCAGGATTTTGATTTGACCAGGAACTTATGACTAATTTGATGATTCAGGGAGAGTTTTTTTTGTAGTTCTGTTTTCTGGAGAGTGTCAAACTAATAATTAATATAACAAAAATCAGATTATGATTGACCGTTGATTGATAAGCCTTAGGGGGTCTGTAGGGATTTGTTCATAAATAGATTTTTTTGGGCTGAGAATAGAGTATGTCGAACGTGGGAGAACCATTTTTTCAAAGAAGGGTTCAACGCAAGTTAAAATCTGGGGTCTTTCGGACTAGACATTTGATATTTTGAAGGGTTTGCCAATAACCATGTGTTGGAATATTAAAAAATCGTAATCTTCAAAATATACATTTGAGGATAGTATAAAAACATCATTAAATACAAAAAAAGCCCTGAAAGTTTAAAATGTTCCAAAGTCCCATAAAAATAGAAAATCCTAATATTTAATTTAAAAAAATAAAAAATATAAAAAACCGCATTTATTTAAAATAACATTCTGTTCATAATTTTCATCATATTTCTGAAATGCTAAGTTCATTATGTAAAGCCATTCGGTACCCTTAGAATGCAAATAAACCATAATAATAATAATAATAATTCAGTGTTTTCCCAGCTTTCTTTTGAGCCTACTTTCGAAAAAATCGAAGCACGTTTTTGTTGCAATTTGTTTTACGTACCTTGAAAAATTCCATATTTGTTTGGGTCGAAATTGAAAAAACGGCTCCTCAGAAGTTTCTATTTGTTTCGAGCTACCGTTTGCTAAAATTTGAGTGAATTTTGAAATTTAACTGAGATAGATTTTTCCGATGAAAAAAGTCGAAAAACGGCTGGTTTATCGCATATTCTAGAAAAAATATAGCACTTATCGACAAAAGCGTCCTCAAAAGTTTTAAAATACTAATTATACAGGTTATATAAAATTTAAGTTATTTCGAAATAAAGCCTGAGAGGAGATAGATTTTCCGTTTTCTTAGGTCTCCCTGTCCTCGCTTATGTGTCTGGGAGTGTAGTGCATCAAAAAAAATTTGACACATGTTTACGCAAGATAAAGGCTAGTTTCACAAACTGGCTAATCTGAATTATATCCTTGAAGCTTTGTTTCGCCAATATTTTATCGAGAATATGTCATATTAAGGAACCACCAGTACCCTTTTAAATCAGCGTTTGGAGGAATAAGTGAAGATGTTCTTTAGGAGTTTTAAGACTTTTTCTGTATTACCTAAAGTCCAAAACGATCACGTGACCTTCAAATTAAGAAATAAGGTTTTGGCTCAAGTACACAAATGTACTCAAATTACGCCGAAAAATTGTGTGGATAATAAACTTGATCTAATTTTTCAAGAAATAAGGATTTATTTGACATATTTTAAATTATTTTTGAAATTATTTCGTCACGTGATTTTTTCAGACTTTCATGCTTTGTAATAAGAAAAGTCTTAAAAACGGTTTGAGTGACGCGGAATTTTTTTTGACGTAATTTGAGTAATTTATTACTGATTATTGGTATCATAATTTTTTTTTCAAAAGTACTCAAATCATGCGGAAGACCCTTAAAAGATGTAACAAATTTAAGACTTTAATTGCCATCACAGTAATGGCCTCCGGTTTAGATAGAGCATTTCAGAAGTCAAAACTTTGGAAAAAACTTAGATTACATAAGACGCCTACCTTGAAAGATATTCACAACAATATATTTCACAACAAATTTAAGAGACATTTTACTAGAGAATTTTGTAGAAAACATATAACTATGTTTAGACAGAGCGATAGAAAATCATTTGAAGTTGTACATGAGGTAGTTTTAAATATAAATTAAGGTTTAATTTCATCTCATTATAGCACTTTTCTTTGTCATTCGAGGTAAATTTTGCACCTTTTTGTTTTCTTATCCTCATTAAATGCCTTTTAATTCGTTTAAATTTAGTTTTTGTTATTTTAATTGTATAGCAAATTGGCTGAATATTATGTTAAGCTATTGAAAAATGTATGTTGATAATGAAACTTATGGCTCGATTTATAAGAATGGTCACTAGTTGCCGGAAATCGAGTGTGGCTACAGATTCATGTCTAAAGTCTACGAGTTTAAACCGTTTGAAGTTTATCAACAAATTCTTTTGGACTTTCGTGACCAGACGTTTTAAATCAAGCATATAACCGAAGTTTCATTATTAACATATATTTTTTCGATGCTTATCATATTATTTAAAGAATTCTCTACAGTCCTATAACAACAATTTGTAAAAAAAGATTATAAAAAGTTATCAAATGTGAATAAGAAAATTAAAAACTCTCTCATTTTCGCCGGTTCTCACAAACAAGTGCATAAGTAACACAAATTTAGGGTTAATTTGGCATTTTCAAATTTGAAATATTAAACCGTCACCAATTTGGGTATTAAATCTGCAAAAAATTAAATTTTTTCTTTCAAATTTTTACAAAATCAGCCTCATAAGAATAAAAAATAACTATTTTTGATAACAAAGTTCAAGCCCGTAGAAGCTAGTGAGTATCCTCAAACGAATCGGAGAGGTCGACTTTTTAAGGAAAATATTAGCAAGTATAAGTCAATTATGTACTGAACGGTCACTAAAGAGCGAAAAATGGTCAAATTTTTGAGGTTTCAAAGGAGGATTGTTGCTCTCTGGCGACGTTCCAGTACATAATTGACACATAGTTGCTAATATTTTCATCAGAAAGTTGACCCTTCCGATTTTTTGACGGGTACTTACGAGTCTCTACGATGAACTTTGAAATTTACGGTAATTTGATATACGGTACACAATATTACGGTATTTTTGAAAAGTACAGCCTGAGTTTTCTCGTTTACCGCGTTTTTTTATTCGGTCGGTTAGACAGACGTATTAAATTTCACTTCGATTTGAGATAATCGATGAGTCAATTTTGACACGTGATTTACCCCGCGTTTTTTTATTCCCAGCCCGCGTTTTTTTTATTCTCAGCCCCGCGTTTTTTTTATTCCTATCCCCGCGTTTTTTTTATTCCTATCCCCGCGTTTTTTTATATTCTCAGCCCCGCGTTTTTTTTATTCGAAGCCCCGCGTTTTTTTAATCCCGGTACAGGGTTTTTTTTATTCGAAGCCCCGGATAGGGTGTTTTTTGCGACGTACCCGTCTACAGTATGTATAGGGTGCGCAGCGGGAACCCTACAGACTGAACTAAAACTGTTGATAAACATTTATTTGTTATCGGGGGGTAATCGCCGCCGAAAAAGACATACTGTATGTAAAATTATTGTTCGAGACCAACAAAGGAAATTTCTCTGGATCAAAACTTTTGGGGGAATATACTTTCAATCCAGACGGAAATTGGACCTTTTGGTCTCGAACAATTTTTTACATACTGTATACTAAAAGTCCTTCAACGGTCGATTTTGAGTTATAAGAATTGATCATGAGAAAAAATAGAAATAAAATTTAATGCAGCAATAAAATCTTAAGGGCCTCGGTGCATTTGACAAATTTGCACTTTTTCCAATTTTTTTGTCTTGACTGGGAAACTTTTGCCACTTCAAATTTTCGGATAAAACTTTTTCAACACAAAGTTGTCATTTTTCAGCTTACTTTGTTAAATCTGAATTTCTTCAGATTTGTTATTTTACTTTATAAATTGTTTTTTGAAAAACACTCAAAAACGCGCGTTTTTCGATTATGTTCGGACTTTTATCCAAATTTCTCATAATTTCTCGAATCGAAAAGGTTAAATTCGAGCTTAAAAGTTTCTTAAAAAATCCATAATGCTAAAAATTCGCTAGTTACAAAGTTGCCTGGATATATGATCATCACTTTGATGGGATATTGAGAGAATATATAAATCCAGTTGAAAGTTTTTATCAAGAGCCCATATCGGTATCTGTCCAAAATGGCACCGAGGCCCTTAAAGGGGTAACCAACGGAAGCTGTCATCTCGAGACTCAGAAGTGATAGGAAGCTAATTTTAGTTGCATTGTCAATTTCGTGGCTGGTTTGCTTCCAAAAAAATATATAAAAAAAAAAATTTCGATGTCTAAAAAATTTCCAAATTTTCAAAGTTTTATTTTCCTTAAACCGCACTGTATCTTTTGAAGTAATAACTCTTTTCGCTCTAATTTTGTTGCATTAGATCACTGTGATTAGATCTTGAAAATGGCAAATAAAAAAGTTATAAAATTTCGAAAAAAAATAATTCCAATTTTTTCTTAGATCCAGAAATTTGGGATAACCGACGGAGGCTGTTTCTCGAGGACTCAGAGGTGATGAAAGCTGATTTTAGCCTGCATTCTTATTTTTATTAACGGTTTGCTAATAAAAACTTAAAAAAGATGAATTCGATAAAAAATTTTCCGAATTTGCAAAATTATGGAATTTTTTCTAAGATTTTTTTTCAAGTAATTAACTTTTTTCTCGTGATCTAGACATTGGATCTGACTATTTTTACAACTTATTTTAGTTGTGCAACTTACTGACAAAAATTTATTTAAAAATTATGATTTTACGACAAAAAGTTTTTGGAATTTTTCTTCAAACCCTATTTTTGACGAATTTGAGGGTAAATAAACTTTGAATGCATCCAAAAGCCTAATTATGATGAAAATTGAACAAAAACCCGACGCTCTCTTCGCTTTGCCACTTTTAAAGAAGTGCTTTTATTTAAAAAACAATCTGAATATTGTTCGACGAAATGCCATTGTACCAGCGAACATGCGCAAAAACACCCATTTTTTTGGAAATTTCTTCTTAATAACAAGAATTTGAAAATCAAGGCACGCACGGCTGTTAAGCTGATCGTTTTTCGGACTATACCGTGATGAGAAAAAAAGTCTTAGAATTTTCTGTAGAGTAGCCTAATATGTTTTGAACTGATTGAGATTTTTTTGCGAAAATAAGTACTGATATTTAAGTACTGTAATTCCTCAAAAAAAAAACGCACAAAAAATGATGGGATAGTGGCCCCTTAAAATGACCAGAAAAAAATTCTCTACAAGATAGCTTAAACACATTAAAACCGATATTTTATTCTTGAAATTCCTTATTTCAAATCGTCCTGTCGTTCTGGAATGTTCTGTGGTGATTGGGCGTTTTTGGGTGTTATGTGGTAACTGCGACGTTCTGTGAGAACCCACTGTATGTTTTCATAGAAAAAATAATATATTATACAACAAATAAAGCAACATATTTTATTGAGAAGTGGTTCCTCTCTGCAATAAGTCAAAAGGATATAAGAATTTTTAATTTAAACTAATACTGAAAAAATCGAGATCCCAAGTTAATGTTTGTCCCTTCTGCCAATAACAAAAGATAATATACTGGTTTAAAAAACGAGCACGAGGTTGAACATTCTTAGTACAATTCTACATTATTGTATTGCTCTAATTTTTGTTTTAATCAGGTTTTGCTTGTATTGGCAAATTTCAAACTTTCTAGGGTAATTTCGAACTATTTTTAGAATTAACTTATGCAGCGTACAGCAGGCTTTCAAAAGGGATGCATCCCCCTCCGATTTTCCATCCCTATCCCCTTTTTATCCCTCAAAAAAAGGATAAAAGGGGATGAGATGAGGGGGATAGGGAATCCCTATTAGGGATCCCTTCACTTTTATCCCTTTGTATCCCTCACAATTTGGAGAGTTGAATTTATTGAAAAAAAGGCTGAAATCGTAGCTTATGTTTTAATTTGTAGATACAAGCAAATTTCATGATATGGGACGAATTCGATCTAAATACAAATTTTGAATTACGAAACTTAGATTCGTAGGTCCTGAACGAAATTTAATAATACTGGAAAAAATTCTGGAATACGGATGAAGTACTTAAACATACATGCCTAAAAAGCTACACCAACGAACGTTCGAGTTTACTAGGCATCA
>SCLH01001817.1:55464-81507 GCA_004367855.1 Oikopleura vanhoeffeni | reverse complement strand
AAATGTTTGAAACTTTGACACAAAATTTGTCAATACCTAGGCAGATGAAAATTTGAATGCTTTTTTTAACTCTGAGGTGTCCAAAAACGCTTTTTTTCGTGTAACTTCTGCTATACGGTGAATTTTTCATTATTTTTTTGACACATCACTAATAATCACTCAAGGAATCGATTGTAAAAAAGGGAGCACTTGAATATTTGAGTATTTTAATTTCCAGCCATCTGACTGGCTCATTTCAAAATTATCCAAACACGTTCAAAATACTACTGAAATATTCGGAATAGCCAATTTTCCGGTAACTGTATTATAGACTATCGTTAAATTATGTAAAATAATGGTGTTTCCTCATCAATCAAACTTTAATTCTTCAATTTTGACTTTTTCAATGTTTTAAGAATAACCAGGACTGAAGCATCACCTTTATATTGCGTTAAGTTGGAAATCTAAGTAAATGCGTCGTACTTTTTTCCGACGCATAAAAATTTCAAGGTATTTTCAAAAAATTTTTGTGCTTCAATCTGATTCGTCGAAATCAAACATCTTATTTGAGCCATTTTGACATCGGACTCGTATACTTTAGTATATTTCCGACCAGAACTTATAATTTGGAATTGCAAAATGTTCGTTAAAATCAGGTTTTTAGGTGTTCAACATCTTCAAAAAACAAAAATATTAGTCGAAAGAAAAAAAATTTTGATCTTTATTGAATATTTAATTTATTTTGGGCCGGAAAGTATCAATAAATGAGTTTTTATTTATTAAATTACTTATTATTATTAATTAATAAATTTTGTTCAAAGATTAAAAAATTTCAATACAAAAAAAATCAAGTGAAAAAACAATTTTTTCGAAATACAAGTATTTAATAAAATTAAATTACTTTCTGATTTTAAGAAAAAATTGTTGAATATCAATTAAAATTTGAGAAAACATTTTGACAACTTTCTTAAAAGATAGAAAAAGAAATTTTAATTTGAGCATTTCTTGGAATTATAAATTTCAAAATTTTTAAAAAAATAAAATCTATTTTAACATTTTAAAATGTTCTTTAGATTTAAACATTTAAAAATTCTTTGACAGTTGAAATTTTCGTCAAATTTGAAAATTTTTAAGTTGAAAAAAGTTAAAAAATTTTATAAATAAAAATAAAACAATTTTAATCGTTGATTATTTATTCAAGTTTAAAAAAACAATTTTTTTTAAATAATTTGTTAATTTATTAAAAAATTTCAAAAGTCATTAGTATANAAAAACTACTGAATTTCATAACAAAATGTGAATTGAATAACATTTTAAAAAATTACAAATTTTAAAAAAGATTTAAATTTTGTGAAAAGTTTTTATTCATTCAAGAAAAAGTTTTGAAAATTTTAATTAAAAGAATTATGACAATTCCTTGAAATTTAATTTTTTTGCAAATTTTCGTTAACAAATTTGGCAAACTATAGAACAAGTACTGAATTTTAAGGAAAAGAAATAAAAATTAAAAGAAAAAGTTTCCAAATTTTATTAGAATTTGAAAATTTTTCTTTTATTAATAAAATTTCTCCGAAATTTTCTCATTAAATTTGGACAAATTCTATTTAAAGTACAATTAATTCTCTCATATTTACAAATATCTTAAAAATTTAATTTTTTAGCAGATTTGAAAATTTTTCAACTTTGCTAATTTTCCTAAATTATTCGAATTTTACAAATTTTATCAAAAATTCAAAATCTCAATACATCGAAAATTTTATTTTAGAAATTTCAATTAAATGAATTAGCTCAGAAATATTGAAAAACAAAAGTTCGTCGAAGTTGTTGATTTGAGTAAAAATTTGATTTGAAGATTTTGATTTATATTTAAAAATGAAAAATAAAATCAGAGGTTTTAGAATTTGTCCTCTTTCTAACATTTCTAATTTTTTGATCAAAATTTTCAATTGTAAATATAATTTTCCAATTTACAATTGAATTTTTAATTTTCGGTTCTGAAATTCAATTTAGAAAAAACCTTATTTTTTTCATTTGTTAATTACGTTTTTTTTTGTTAAAAAATTCCCCCAAGTGCGCATTACTCTTTAGCGCCACATATTTGAAAATTCGAGAACTATCATACAATTTGTAATATCTATCTTTTTGTTGAATTTTGAAGGCTTTAAAACATCATTTGACGTTTTTTGTCAAAAATAAGATCAAAGATTTTAACGACCACAGCATTTTCTCAAATGAGATTAGAATTTTTTTATGAGTCCTTAAATGGTCGATGATTAAAAGAGTACCAAATTTTGATATTTTAATTTTTTTCGTGATCTTATTAGTAATTTGTCAAATTTTTAAAGAAAATTGCTATTATCTGGCCGAGTTACGGCTACTTTAAAAAAATCCTTGACTTCCTGACATCAGCCACTTAAATGTAGGCCCGTTGTATATGATTTTCCCCGTAGTATTAAATTGATTCCACTTCTTAAATGTGGAGATTTTGTGTTTTCTTTCTGCCAAAAAACTTTTTCTATAATGAAAAAATGTTGCATATTTTTTTCAAATAAGGATATAAAAGGGGATGGCTAGGGATAAAAAAGGGATAAAACTATCCCTGGATTTTCTATCCCTATCCCATCCCATCTTAATCCCTAAGCATGTCACCAATCGATTTTCGGCCAAAATCGACCAGTTAGGGTCGATTTTTCAATTATAGGGGTTTATGTGGAATTTTATTGCGCTTCTTGTGGTGAGCATATTTTTTGCAAAAAATCGTTATTTTTGCAATTTTATGGTATTTAACCCAAAAAGAGGGTTTTTCGTGGTCAAACCACTCTCCGGAGGTCCCCGGAAGCTAATTTTTTTTACATCGTAAGGTTGTGCCGTACTGATCCTTACATATTAATGAGACACGGCGGGTCGTGGCATGAGTATGAAAAAAAAATTTTGAAAATTCAAAACACGAATTTTTTTGAAGTATTTTTGGTAATTGGTCGCAAAAAAATTTCGGAAAAATAAATTTTTGCGGGCGTTTCAGCCAATTTAAAAAAAAAATTTCAAATTTTTTTTTTCACTTTTTAAAATTGGCTAAAATGCCCGCAAAAAATTTTTCAAAATTTTTTTTTGTTTCCAAATTTTCAAAATACTTAGAAAAAATTTGAGAATCTGAAACAAATAAAAATAGGATGTTTTTTTTAGTTTTTGATAAAAATAAATACAATACTTGCATGATATTAAGGCCTCCCGATCCAAAATGAGCACCCATAAAAAAGTCTTATAAATTCGAAAATTTCGGATCCAGAGTAAAACTTAAATTCGAAATAAAAAATTAAATTCGAAAAATTCACAGTCGAAAATTTAATAAGCGAAATAACCGAAGGCCGATGTAGGGGGATATTATATTTTCAATTTAATTTTGTTGAACAATGAGCTCTAAATCGGCCGACATTCAATCTCGGTTCTTCTTTGCGAAATGATGAAAATTCGAGAAAATTCTCAAATATGATTTTTCAAAAATATAGAAATTCTCATTTTTCATATTTTTATTTTCGATTTGTTATTTGTAAATGCCTTAAAAAAGTCGCTTTCACCACGTCCTTAAGATTTTATAATATTCTTCCAAAATTTCGAACTTATGTTTTAAATTTGAGGTTTTTCTTAAATTGGTCAATTTTTAAAAATAATTTATTGAAAATTTGAGAATTTCTATATTTTTAAAAATCATATTTGGAAATTTTTTTCAAATTCGAAAACTTTCTCGAATTTGCATCATTTCGCAAAGAAAAAAATTTTAATTGTCAAATTTTTTTCACAAGTTCCACAATTTTTTCCAAAAAACTCGACAAATTTTTCAAAAATTTGACAATTAATTTCAAATTTCACAATGTCTCTAACGATTTGACAATTTTTTCTAAAAATTGTAGAATTAGTGAAAAAAAATTTGACAATTAAAATTTATATTGTTGCGAAATTATGCAAATTCGAAGAAAGTTTTCAAATTTGAAAAATATATAATGTGATTTTCGAGAAATATAGAATATCTCAAATTTGAATTGAATTTAAAAAAAATTAACCAATTTAAAAATTTCAAATTTAAAACAAAAGTTTAAAATTTTTGAGAAAAATAATCACAATTTATTTAAAAATTTGAAAATTTTCTGTCAATAATAAATTAAAAACATTATCCCCTTTTATCGGCCTTCGGCCGATTAAGTGATTATTTTTTAAAAAATTTGAATTTGAAAAATAAAATCCCCCTATAGCGGCCTTTGGCCGATTCGGGGCTCATTTTTCACAAAATTTAAAATTAAAATATAATATCCTCTTCTTCGGCCTTATTCGGAATATTTTTAAACAAAATTCCAATTTTAAAACAAATTCCAATTTTTAAACAAAATTCAATTTTTAAACAAAATTTAATTTTTAAACAAATTCCAATTTTTCAAACCGAATTTTCAAGTTTTAAACAGAATTTTTAACTTTGAAATATCATTCTAAATTTTTCTAGAAAATTTTGAATTTTTTGACAAAATTTTAATTTTTAACATAATTTAAATTTTTTTTATAAAAATTTTCACTTTCATGTAAAAGTTTTCGAAATTTTCACTGCATTTGGGGTTTATTTTTCATTAAATTTAATTAAAAATGTGATATCCTCTTTATCGGCCTTCGACCGTTTGGGGTTCAATTTCATCAAAATTAAATGAAAAATTTATATACCCCTTCTTCGGCCTTCGGCCGATTTGGGCTCATTTTGCAACAAATTAAATTGAAAATATAATATCCCTCTTCTTTATCCGATTTGGGCTCATTTATTCAACAAAATTAAATTGAAAATATAATATTCCCTACATCGGCCGATTTATTCAATTTTCTGAAAGTCAGCAAAAAATTTTCAGCAAAAATTTTTTTTCCAGTTGTAGAAAAATACTCAGAAAAAAATTCCAAAATTCACAAAAATGTAATATGACACCATTTATCTGAGATGTATGTACCAAAAACTGTACTAACTAATTCAACGAGGGCGTAATTTGATAATAAAATAATTCAAGTCGGATTAAACGGGCATCCCTTTTTTCTCACTTTTACGTTTTTTTTCTCGAAAAATCGAGGTTTTGAGCAAAAAATCATAATTTTGAATTTTTATTTTTTTTCCAAAAAGTGTGTTAATTTCATTCATAAGTGACGTTGACCCAAAAACTACTGATTTGGCATCTGTTTTATATTAATTAAATACTGAAAAAAGAAAAATCGCTATATTTTGATCACGTGACTACCAAAAATTTCATAATTTTTTTTTTCATTTTGCAATATATTATTCACCCCCAAGAAGTTTCGGAACAATCCATCCATTATTTCTATAAGTCGAAATTAATGGTGACATGCTATCTATCTCCATAGGGGCATAAGTATATCTCTTCCCCCATAGGGGCATAGGTTAGCGTGTCCACCCATTAATTTCGACATATAGCAAATGAGGTGGATTGTTCAGAAACTCTTGGGAGCGAATAATATTTGCAAATAAAAAATAAAATTTGAAATTTTTTTTGGTAGTCACGTGATCAAAATATAGCGATTTTTCGGTTTTCAGTATTTAATTATATAAAAACAGATGCCAAATCGGTAGTATTTGAGTCAACGTCACTTATTGATGAAACTAACACACTTTTTGGAAAAAATATAAAATTAAAATTTATGATTTTTGGCTCCCAAACCTCGATTTTTCGAGAAAAAAACACGTAAAGTAAGAAAAAAAGCAGATGCCCATTTGATCCGACCAAAACTTATTTTATCATCAAATTAACCCGCCTTCGTGAACTTACTTAGTACCAGTTTTTGGTACATATATCTCAGATAGATGGTGTCATATTTCACTTTTTGTGAATTTTCGAATTTTTTTCCGAGTATTTTTCTATAACCCAGAAAAAAAATTTGCTGAAAATTTTTTGCAGACTTTTTGCAGACAATTTTAAAAAAATAAAAAAAAATTTCGAAAAAAATTTTTCGAAAAAATTTCAAAATTTTTTTTCTTTTTCAAATCGTCTTAAACGTCTCAAAAAAATTTTCATCAAAATCTTGCACCGAAAAAATTAGCATGGCGAGGGATGCGGAAGTGGTTTTCAGAGTCAAATACCCACTTTTTAACCAAAATACGATTTTTTCAAATAATTATCATTTTTCTTTAAAAATTTCGATTTTGAAAAAAAATTTATACAGGGGGGTGCGGCGTATTAGTTATACGCGCGTATGAAGTGGAACCGCGAGATTAAAGACCTACGTAAGCGCCGCAAAAAACCTAACGCTTTTGAAAAATAATCTTATTTCTTCCTGGCGTGCGGCGTATAGTGTATACGGAAAAAATAGGCTTTTTTTCAAGACGTTCCTAGGCAAAAGTTCGACAAAAAGTTCACTTAAACGGTTCGTAGTTCCTTTGTGACAGGCTATTATTATGACTAGGCGGCTAGGGTTTAATATTACGTTAAGAAACCTGTATTAGTTGTAGATTTTGTCAGAGTTGAGTCACTGTCAGACGTTTTAGAGTGGCTATAATTAATATAGTAATAATTGAGTATTTTATTTCGGCGTTATTACTCTTCCTTAGAAGCAATAATATTTTTCTTTTCATTTTTATGTATTCCTTGCAGGTCGTGTTTGTATTATAACTCGCTGAGTTTCAAGAAAAATGCGTGTTATTGATATCCACCCAAGTGTGAGCTTCAGATTGTTCGTAGACTTTCTTTGCGGACTTCACAGAACCTTTAATTTCTCTTCGATGATAAATGAAGTTTTAGTCAGTGGTCTTATCTGTTTTTTGTTTGAAACCTTCTTGAATTCTTTTTTTTAATTAACTTTATTTCATTTTTTGATGAAAATCTAAAGTACACCTAGCATATTTTAACCGCAATTTTTAACTTAGATATCTTACAAGACTTGACCAATCCAGATGCCACATTTTCCAGAAGTACGCGTATAGTTAGAAAGTACGCGTATAGTCCGGATTACGTATATCCGGGTTTTGGGCGACGACTTTCTAACGATACGCCGCACCCCCTGTTTATTCACAAGACGCGCAATAAAAATTCTACACAAACTAGATATATGCCGATAATTAATTCTAACTGGTCGATTTTGCCCAAAATCGATTGGGACACGCTAGGCATAGGTCCTATCTCTATCCCTTTTGGAAGCCGGGCTACAGCTTGAGCTTAAGGAGGTAGGTGTCGTTTTTTTTAGCCCTTTATAGAATTAATTTATGATAAATTAATATCGGTTATTATGACTTAAAGTTGACCCAAGGAATCTCATGGTGGCAATTATTTTTTCAAAACAATCTAGAAAAAATCTAGAATTTTCCAATTCGAATATTTTTAGCTTTAACCCGCATAAAACCGGTATGCTACCATATATGAACATTTTTTATCGGTGAATATGACCGCCCAGAACAATGCATGACATTAAAATTATCAAATGTCTTAATCGAATTCTAGAAATTATTTTTTAGCTAAGATTTTAACCTAATAATCGAATTTGACGCTGATTGGTTCGAATTTCGATTAGCTGTTAGCAGCATTTTTTGATCAGTGAACTCTCAGTTTCAATTTGATGCGTACTTTTGTTCCGATCAGACGACCTTTTTTTCGACTTTTCATTTCGGTTTACTCCAGTCAATTTTCTAGAATTTCTAGATATAATAAAATTCCTTTCATCACATTGACGCATTATATTTATCTACCTTAGTCGAAAAACGGCTTTATTCTAACATTCGTCTAAAGAAAATAGAGTTATGAAGTCGAAAAACTGGTAAATCGACGTTCAAGTGAGATTCTAGAAAAAAAGGTCAAAATTTGAAAAATCCTTCGATCACATT
The DNA here is from genome assembly GCA_004367855.1 of Oikopleura vanhoeffeni. Taxonomy (NCBI): domain Eukaryota; kingdom Metazoa; phylum Chordata; class Appendicularia; order Copelata; family Oikopleuridae; genus Oikopleura; species Oikopleura vanhoeffeni. Next base: position 73,676 of record SCLH01001817.1, on the reverse strand, counting down.
TTTGTTCTCATTATCGCTACTTTGTGTAAATTTTGAGATGTTTGTATGTGGGTATAAAAAAAATAGAATTAAAAAAACGTTTAGTGTTCTAGAATGACTCACCACCTGTGGTGTGATGTAACAATGTTGACTTTGAGATTGTACTCGTTAGACGAAGAGAGATCTACAAACGAGTATCTCAGATTTTTCACACTGCCCTAATTGTTTCGAGCGTTAGATTAAAATGTAACCAAAGACGCACTACCCCCTTAATTTATTTTTCTTGGATAACATTTCTTCGAACTTTATCCCAAAATGGGCAGTTTAAAAAAAAATCAAAACTGTAATTACTTTATTTGTGAACTTTTTTGACATTCTAGACTTGAAATTTTTCGAGTCTTATTATTTTCTGAGATTAAATTCTCTACTTTTGAAGATGTTGTAATAAATGAAACGTTAAGAGAGTACCCCACGCTATTTAGTGATTTTCAAACGTCTGTCCTGAGCTGAATAAAAGTCCCTTGAGTTTCCGGTACAAAAAGTCGATTTTCGCATTTTTTGAATGATTTTTAATTAGCCGAGGTGATAACAGATTTTTTTAATTTGCGGGGAATATAAATGAATTTGAAATATAAAGGAGAATATAGAAGGAAATTTCAAATATCATCTAATTTGTCAATAATCGTCGAAAAAGTGCTCAAATTGACTGTTTTTGGTACATTCACCGCTATAAAATTTTAATTCGAACATCTGAAGTCAAAAACTTTTTTCCTGAAAAGCGTTTTTTCAAAATCAAACATTTTTGCAGAANATGTAAGGATTTTTTGATATCTCGCTTGGTTTATGATTGCGAAGTGCTCAAAGTTTGGGTTACTTCAAAATTTGGCAAAAATATGTTTTTTTCTCAGGTTTGCAGAATTATTTTCGAAAAAAATAGAAAGTTTTATATTTTTATCATGCATCAGCATTAAAAATTTAAAATGGCAAAAAAATTAGTCAGATCCGATGTCTATATCACGAAATTCAGTCAATTATTTGAAAAATTACTCAAAAAAAAACGGAAATTTTGCAAATTTATGAGTTTTTTTTGGTCAAAATTCAAATTTTTTTATCTTTTTGTTAGCAAACCGTTAACAAAATTTCGAATGAAGTAAAAATTAAGATTCTACCATATATGGTTTTCGAGATATAACCCTCGTGGGGTACGTCGATTTTCAGGATCTAAGAAAACACTTTTTTATTTCCAAAAATTATTTTTATTAAGATTCTCAAGATTGAATCAAGAGTGAACTAATGCATTCAAAATTAGCGTCAACAAGGTTAAACTTTGAAAGTTACAGCCAGTTGAAGAAAAATTATACTTCGAAAAAATAGGAAATTTTGGAAAATTTTTTACATGGTAATTTTTTTTGGAATGAAACTGATAAAAAAATTAAGAATAAAGTAAAAATTAGCTTTTTTTCATGACTGAGAGCCGAAATATGGATCACCCGCCCTCAGAGTACAAATCCCAGATATTTGAAAAATGCAAAATCTGAGCATTTGATATGCGTTGGATCCTTTTAATCTGACAAACATGAATCGCCTATTCCGCAATCAAGGGTTTTGATTGGTGTGTTAATATTCTTTTGCGTGTGTTGTATCATTCAAATATTTAAGCATGATTGTACTCGGCGGTAACCAATAACGTCGTGTTTTGGGTACTCCTGAAACCTCACCTGCAGGAGATTGTCTCCTACCCCCTCTGCTCCACCTGCACGAGAGTGTTTCAGAACACACACATAGACTATTGACATAGATAGGGTGCGCTAGCGGTCAATAATGTTAATAGAGTTTAATTAAAATGATAAATTAGAATGATTTACATCTTAACAAAGTGTTCCGCCTAACGCATATTTTTTTTGTCAAAAATGACCAAAAATTTTTCGGAGAAAATTTTCAGAACAATTTCTTTTTTTTCATTCAAAAGAAAAATTTTATTCAGAAATAAGCAAATTTTTTGTGAGTACGCCCTTGCCACAAGAAAACTAAAGAAATGGAGCTGATTATCCCAAAAACGAAATTAGTTGCTGAAAAATGAGGGTTGTTGAAACTCACTTCTGACCACTACATGGCCCAAAACAAATTTTTTTCTCGGAATCGTCTTTTTCGGTTGCGATTACCCCGATAGGCCAAATAAAATTTTATCAACAGGTTTCATCTTGTCCCAGTACTGTTTTAAAACACAAAATTGCATACAAATAATGATTGGTCTGAGTGAAAATTTTTTAGAACTCACCAAAATTCTTGAAATTCAAAGAAGGGAACTATCGGGTCTGTTCCGATATTCCGCGGCCAAAATGACCACTTGCCCCAAAATATTTTTGTCTCTGTGTTCTAAACACGCTCGTGCAGGGGGGTTAAGTAAAATTATCTTTTATATTTTGTTAGTAATTATCATAATCTAATGTCATTATGAGGGCCCAGATTAGGGATGAGCACCGACTCGGTGCCACCGAGCTAAAATATCTGCTCGGAAAAAACCGAGCGGATCCGATCAGATTTTTTTACCGATCCGATCAGATTTTTGGTCGCTCGGTTTTTTCCGATCCGATCTGATCAGCAAGTTTGTCATTTAGAACGCATGATTTTCTTGATTTTATATTCAAGAAATTGAACTTTGAGCTCGAATCTATGAAAGAAACTCAAACTTTGGGAATGAGAGGGTAAAGTCAATTATTGAACAAGCAAGGAACAATTGGAATCAAATGCAATTATTCTGTTCTTCTAAAGACACTTAGGCTAGTGTGGGAATCGTACTTTGAACGATGTCTTTTTTTCCGGATTTTTGATACTTTTCAACGGATTAATCAGTGCCGAGGGGTTTAGTTTTGCACATAAACCTCCCGGTACTGACCCTAGCTATGGATCATTTGTGTATAATCGGGTTGTTAAAAAAAACTGATTACATCTACTAGTGCCTCCCGTTTACACATGGCCCTAATACCTTCATTAGCCAGTGGACTACACCAAGTCTTTTGTTGGTGTTTTGAAATGAAATCATACATTTGATTTTCGGTAAATATTATTTAGTAGATACCACTGCAGTCTATAGAATATCAAAATTTCGAAAATCACATTCGAGATTGTAATTTTATAGAGACGCTGCAAAACATTATTGAAATCGGGCATATAAGGTCCAGTGAGAAAACATCGCGTCGGAGGGCCGCGGGATCATCATTACTCGGTTTTTTACAACCGATTTAAAATTTTATTAAACTTTTCAGGAAAAACTACCCTTCAAAATGTTCAAGGTAATTTTCAAATGTTACCATAAATCGTATAATTTGTCACAGTATTTTATTTAACATAAATTATGTGATATAATAATCACGGTTTAAATCAATTTTATTACAGAAAAATGAGCCTTTGATACATTATTCAGTGTAATTCTCTCGATATGGATAATACTTAAGTAGGTTCTCATAAGTTAAATAAACACGAAAATTAAGATAATCCTACAATGCAACTAAAATGATAACAAAAAATGAATATTATTATAACTAAAATAAATTCTGCAAATAAACAATAGAATAATAACTACTGGAAGTAACTTAGAATATTAGAACCATTCCTTGTGCTTTTTATTTCCAGAAATTTCGACAACTCTGAACCCTTTTTCGAAAACTAGAATTGTTTCAACTTCGTCGGCTGTGAGTCTGAAGTCAAATACGTCACCATTGTCAAATATGCGTGACCTTGAAGTTGACTTTGGGATCACGGCAAGGCCACGATCTAATGCATATCTGATTAAAACCTCAAATTATGATACAACAAATTATTTTTGTTTTGATAGAGTATAAAAATGCAGTAGTTAAACTTTTATGATATGGTCAATGTATCTTATAGGCAGAACAGATGTCCAACTAGGACCCACTATCGACACCTCTAGCCTTTTCAAGCGGGTGCACCTCGTGAATGGAGGCTCATGCAGTACAAACAATTTTCACAACTTTATTATTATAATTGTTTCTAGGACAATTTGAAATAAGCTGGTGGTATTTTAAACTCAATACAGCGTCAGGAAAGTACTTTTTGATCATTTTGAAAATAAATATCGTCTTGGTTTTAAGCATTTTTATCGAAATTTATGATTTTTTGGGAATTGAAATAACAGTTTTTGAAGTGAAAAAACATCGAAATTTAAGTTTCGATAGTAACAGCTCTCCGCGAACTCATTAACTTGCGATTTATAGAGGTTTCAAATTTTTTACTAAAAAATCCAGAAAGTAGTTGGCTTTCGCGTGATAATATCACAAATTTTTTAAAACGGTAGTAACAGACCTGCGTACGTATTTTGCTGTTAATAAAATCTTGAAATAATTTTTTTACCTTCAAAACACACGGAGGAGTAGGCTTTTTAAGACCAAATACTACTCTATTTTAAAGCTCGTTCCTGATTGGTCGAGCAATCAGTAATCTTCGATTATAATGCGGGATGTGAGATGTTCAAATATAACATTTCATACAACTATTAGGTTCTACAATGTGTAGTCTTCAAGATATATGCCCCCAAAAAACACAAAATTGTCTTTTTTCATGAGATACCTCCTTAACGGGTATGCTGAAATTCTGAACGACGACCTACTCAGATGGTGGTAATATATTACCACCCAACTTCGATTATCATATTTTTCTTCCTGGGTAAGTTATGGGTGACAAAGTAGATTTATTTTGAAGCTCAAAAAAATTTGCGTCTAATGAAAATATGTATAAACATGTATAAATAAATTTTTTCGCGGTATCAGAATTCAATTTTTTCTCTTAGGTAACATCTCAAATACAGCAGGGTCCGCCGCGGCGGATAGGTGAAAGTTTTTTCGCTCAAAACCTTCACCAATTAGCCGAATTTCACCGATCCGCCGCATTTCACCTATCCGCCAGATGGCTAGGAAGATACGCTCTGATTGGTCAATAAAAATATGGTCTAGATTTTATAATTTAGTTAAAGGGTAGTCAGAGTGAGAATGAAGGCTGAATTTTTGCTCCATTTTTAATCATAAATGCAAAAGTGACGGTTTTGAAAACCTCAGAAACTACTTTTCGGATTATTGACTCACGCAGTTATTTAAATTTAGCTTCTAGAATGCATTTATTTGATTTTATTCGGCGAAGTATATAAAATAAAATTTCTACATCCTGAGTTTTTTTTAATTGGGCCATTTTTTTCTCCAGTAGGCTAGACAGCGTTTGACTGGAGAAAAAAATGGCCCAAAACAACAAAAGTTAAATTGTGCCATTTTTTTCTCCGGAGAAAAAAATGGCCCAATTTTGCTGGAACAATTGAAAAATCTTCTAATTTTGAATAAAATATTATTTTATTCAATAATTATTTTTAATCTATTATTAACTGAAAGAAATGAGTGGAAAACTTTGAAAATTGTCGCGAGACAATTTCAACCAAAAAAAATACAACTTATCTGAAGATACAATTTGAACGACTAGATCTAGTTGTTTGCGAGAAAGAAGGAAAATATTTTTATTAATTGTATATTAATTTCGAATTATTCATTCATCATCAGTACGTAATGTAATGTGTAAACAGGAAAAAAATCATGCAGTCGAAAAACACACGTTCTAGAGAAATTAGTTCTAAACAAGTTTTTCAAACAAAATGCGGCGACCTCTTTTTTGGATATATCCTTATATCCCCAAAAAAAGGCTCGCCCATTTTGTTTTGAAAAACTTGTTTCTAACTAATTTCTTCATAGGAACGTGTTTTATTTCGCCTGCATATTTTTTTCCTGTTTACACATTTATTACCGTACTGATGATGAAATGAATAATTCGAATTAATATACCAATTAAATATAAAAAAATCATACTTTATCTGAAGATGTTAACACAATACACGGACATTCTGTAGTTTTTTGAAAAGAAAGAAAATTTTATATTATGATCGTACCATCGGAAAATTTAAATATTCTGGAAAAATTTTTACTTCACTTGATTTGGAATACGTGACCGGGGTGGAAATGGTGAGACTGTGAGTTGTCATGCACTTATTACTCGCAAAGAATATTTCCAGAAGATGTCTCAACTTTGATTTTCAAACGAAAGAAATAAATAGCTATCGTGAAAAAATTGCCTATGAAAATATTGCTGGAATTTATTTGAACAAAAATTGTGTGCAGATTTTTGAGGCAAATCAACTGTACTAGATAAATAGAATAAAACGACAAATTAATTGAATAGTTTTGTCATTCATTAAAAATTCTCAAATTCTGACGCCTCTGCCTAGACTAAAAAACCGCTTCTTTTGCCTTCGTCTATCCGCCGGAAAAGTTTTGTCGCTCAAAACCATCACCTATCAGCCGGATTTCACCTATCCGTCGGACCCTGCTGTATGCATTTTCTCAATAAAATAGTCGTTTAAAGAAAAACGGTACGTTTTTTAGTTTGATATATGAATATAAAAAAGATATATCTTAAAAAATGCAAGCATTTGGGTCTAGTTGAAACGCCAAAAATTAGAAGTTACCAGCTGTTTGCGTTTATTTGCGTGCACGATAGGTTTGACGCCCTTTATTTCATTAATCAAATACATCAGATCATAATATCGAAATGTCTCAATTTACATTTTAGAGTAAAATTAGTTCATAGTTATGACTCATAACTTATGAGGTACCAATAACAAAAATCCGATTTATGTCTAAATACCCGAGTGAAATTAATTTGATTAAATAAATATGAAAAAAGTGAATGAATAAAAAATTAGTTTTTATGCAAAAAATTTGTGAATTGTACATGAATTATCCTGGAATTTTGGGACAGACAATGATTTCAAATTTCTATCTGGTGAAAACCTTCAAATAGAGAAAACAAATTTCAAGTTCAAAACCTCACGTTAATCGGATGATATTAACTAGATAAAACTAAGGCGCTATTTTTTTTCGTAGGTCCAACCAATTTACGCCTCGGGTGATCATTTTAGCTGGAAACATCATATATGTTATACTGGTATACTAGTATATTGTCTATGAATAAATTCGGGTTGCGTAGCGGCGTCTTTTTTTTATTTCGAGCGCCTAAGAGTCGCAAGAGTCGAGCTGGTAATATATTACCAAACTGGGTATAATGGTTAAGGGGGTAGCAGCGATGTGGCAGACTGGCGTCAATTTAATTACGCAAATATTAGTTGGTTATTTTTTTGTGCTTATTATCGGATTATGCTGAACCAAAAAAATGTTGTATCAGCTCATAAAATCTTTTTATCTATTTAAGGAACGATTTGAGTTAAACTTTTATTTTATACATTCGTTAAAATTTTCGAAAAAATTCAAAGCTTATGAAATTTTAAGCATTTTTCGGCCAAATTTTTTCTGAATTAATTTTTGTGAAATTTTGTGAATAAAACGATAAATAGCCACTTTAACTTTTCGGATGTTTACCAATTTTGACTGCTTGTTTGATAAGATCATGAAATGTTTATTTGCATTATTGTTGTTCGACTTTTTAGATAATTTATGAAATTGTCGCAAATCAGTTCCAAACTAATTTTTTGTTGGTTTTTTTTGAAATCTCCGTAAAAAATAAAGCCAACATCACTGTGAAATTTGTATATCTATTTATGTCCGTTTCAATCGATGGAAAGGTCAAGCCAAATATTTTTTCTGAACTTTGATACATTTCACACCACTGCTTGTGACACGGTTTGGTGCCATTGCACGCAATTTATTAAAAATTTTATTTTTGAAAAATCGATATTAAATGGGCGAGTTATACATTTTTGGTCGACAAAATATTTTGGCCTCGACAAAATTTTTGGTCGACAAATTTTGATCGACACATTGTTTGTCACATTGGGTTGTCCGTAAGAATAATTTTTGGCCGACATTTTTATTGATCGATAAAAATCTTTGGTCGGCTTTTTTTCGATTTTTCAGAGAAAACAATGTCAAGTTATCATTTTTTCGAGTTTCATATCACGCCTAGTCAGTACAAATGCGATTCAAACAATCCGAAATTTTCACCACGGCACCCAGACAAAATTAACCGAGTACAGGGAAAATGGGTCGATTACGTGGTTACACGTGATATACCGAAAATATTTCTTTATCACTGACAGTATTCATAATATTTTTGTTGGTCTGCGGGTAATTTTTAAAAATATAGATGTCCAGCAAATTTTGTTAATAATGAGAAACAAACAAATGTCGACACAAATTGTATTTTGCTTTCGGATCTACGAGAAAATGGTGTTATCATTATATTTTTGGTTAAATAAACATGTCTATATAAATTTGGATGTTTAAAAACAGCTATTTTCAGCCAAAAAAATTTTGGTTCCCATTTCTTACAAACAAGTTATTGGTTAAAAATTTTTATCAAAAATGTGCTCATGGGGTATCTCGATTGATGAGTTTAAAATATTGGAATCGGTTGCTTAATTAAATTCTCAAAAATATAATATTTTGCCGAGGAAAATTCTGAATTTTGGAAATTTTATTATTTTTTCCCTTGGAGTTAGAGTAGTTTTTTTAGAAAGGACACCACCGTACTCATGAAGAAGGTATTGCGGAACACCTAGATGATATCGCATAACGTTTTTTTTATTCAACTGCCAATAAAAAGCTCGATAGACAGGATTTCTCTTTTTATTGGTCTACCGGCTTTTACTGCGTAACCAGATGTTTTTTCCTATACAGGGGGCCAGGGGGTGTTGTTTTTGCGCGGAAGCGTGAAACACCACGCAAAACCTACGTAAGCCTCTACAAGATAGAGGTTATTGACCATCAGAGGCAATATCTTTCCATTTATTTATCAATGAGCGCGTTTTCCGCAGACGCGGCGTAGTGAGGCATTTCAGCGACAAAAACTTACCTATCCACGGACCTGTTGTATAGTATATAAGCATTTTTCAGATATATTAAGGAAAAATTGAAAAAATTTCCAGAAATTCATCAAGATATCGTTAAGCAGTGAATGTAGAGAAAGTATAATATCAGAATGAACCAACATACAATTTTCGACTCAAAATGTATCTCATCCCACTGAGTCTTTTAGTGTGCGGTTTCCGCTGATTTGTTTGACAAGGGCTTTGTTTGACAACATGTAACAGTTTCTTTTTAAATTTGATTTGGTGTTCTTGGGGGCCTTGTTCAACTTTTCATTTTTTGTTTGATTTTGACAAATTTAGAAAACCGAAAAAAACTTTACGAATGCCTCAAAAATTATTTTCGCGTTAAATTCAAACACTTTTAAGGATTTTGGTGCCATTTAACTTGGGTAGCGTTACAAAACAAAAATTAGCGCACCTTCATTTAAATCTTAATTACATCAATAACTTTTGTTTTCTGCGTTTTTCGGCGCGCAAAGCAAAATTCCCGAGGAAAGGCCGCTTTATGCTTAGTGTGATGGCTCTTTTTGGGCCTGACACAAAAAATATTAAAAAATGGTAAAAATTGAGGAGAGAAATGTTTTGGTGTTTTTTGAGGGGTTTTAAGGTTTTAGGTAGCGCGCAGTGGGATCTATCAGATTTACTCGTATATTACAATCACCTGAAGTTGTTCTTTCAGATTGCAAACATTTTGGATATCAGCACTCGCTTGTTTATCACAAAAATAGCTTTGGCTGTAAACTTGTCAAAAAATCTGCGACACACCTTAAGATAGAGAACATTTATCGTTTGTATGACCAAGAGAACATTCGCAAGGACATCAAGGTCAGTTTGTGTCCATACAACATTTTCATCGGCTAGAGATAGACAAAGAAACTATTTTATTGAGCTGATTTTAACTCGTAGATCCGATTTCTGACAACGGCGGTTGCCTTCACCGATTTCATGCATTTTACGACCGCTTAATCATAAATGCAAGCATCAGTTATATAAGTTATCCGATAAAACTCCCTTAATTTTAACCATCTCACACACAAAACGCCATTTTCTCCTCAGTCATACATGATTTTTCCGAAATAATAAGCCTGCCTACATTGGTGGCGTTTTATCATATAATGAAGAGGGAAAATGGTAGAACACCTACCCTTATCGTAGTTAATTCTAATTTGAATTAAACTTGTTTGTGTACAGTAAAGTGTCTTTAGCCGAGCGCGTCCTAATGATGTTCCAAAGAACTGTCCTCGAAAGTCCTTTACGGTACTTTCAAAAGATGCCGTTTGTGTTGATACCAATACATGGTGTTATTTTTAGGGGACAGCTTTAAAGGAACAGGCTCTCAGGCAGTACTTATAAAAATGATAGGAAGCGTCCCTACTGAAGACACTCTAAAACTGTACCGCGTGAAGTTAAGTGATTCGTCCGAGGCCAAAGTGAATCGTTTAAAACCGTACCCACTTAGGGAGCGAACAACAGATCTCCTTCTACAACCTAGTACACTGTACATATATATTTCTACAAAATAAATATAAAATTCCAGCAAAAATTAGTTTGATGTGGATCCAATTGAGAAACAAACAAAATCTCGGACCAAAACTTTGACTTGTTTAGGAGGCTAGAAAAAAAAGGGTTATCAACTTTTGATTGTTTGTGTAAATATAAATTGTTAAATTTCAGAACAGCGAGTTTTGGTCTCTGTCCGTCAAAAACTATCGAATCATTACAATCAACTTTCTATTATTATTCGTTATTTGAATCTAAGGGACCTTAGTAGGGTACAGATTGGTTTCAAAGTTTGAGCCAGACTTTTTGCATAGTTAACTAACTCCGCCCGTTAGACATACAAGTACTAACAAATAAGTATGTTAATACGTTATTTCTGCTTAAACTTACTATCATTACGAATTTTACATCGGCAGTTGTTAAACGGTAAATAGGGTTAACGGATCTTAAATGTTATTTTAAAACGGCATTGTTTTCCAACTTAGGCGTTTGTGCATAGATATAGAAGCCCCCAAAAATGGTTTTTTTTTCGATTTGAGCAAATGTCCGACCAAAAATTGTTTTTCTCGATTTCAGAAAAGTCGACTCAAAAATTTAATTCTCTTTATTGATCAAAATGTCGACCAAAAATTTAAAAAGAAGTCAAAAATGTCGACCAAAAAATTGTTTTGATGATTTTAGAATGTCGACCACATTTTTGTCGACCAAAATGTTACTCCATAAAATTGCAGTGCTGTATAGCCTACTGTCTTTTAAATCCAGAACATTTTTATATTTAAACTTCAATTGGAAGGTCAATTTTGATTCCCTAAAAAGCTGTTATTTTTCTACGTATTTTCGATGGAAAAAAACTTTCTCTTAGAGACATTTTTTCATGGTAATGATTCATCCACTAATTAGTGCAATTACACCACGAAAAGTACTGAGTTTATACAAATATTAGCCTTTTCAACAGTAATCCAATCGGGTTCAAGTTGGATGGAAGTTGTCATGAAAGGTGGTATTTTGATATTTTCACAGATACTTAGTGCTCTCGCGACTCAATTAGTTCTGCCAGGACACCTTAATCAACATATAAACATCTAACGAAACACTTTCTTAAGTAAAAATATTTAAAATTTCCATTTTCTTATTGCATAAATCATCCGAACCAATATGTACCATCTGCCACCTCGCTGCTACCCCCTTAAGGTCTCCTTTAGAATTTTCCAATCTCAATACCTCAATCCTTCGCCCACTATAATCGACTAATCTTAAACAACGCGTCCCAGCAATTATTGAAAGAATAGATCCACTCGGTTCCATTCGACTCATCCGCGATTTATTCACGCTTTCTAATTTTCTTCTCCACGCCAGACAAACGTCCGTCAACTCTCCGACCATTTTTCGGAATTTGCTTTATATGCAGAAACTATTGCATCAAAACCAAAACCTATTCGAATTACGAGGCCACCATCGCGCGATAAAAGCATCCGATTACTACAGTTACTGTAAGATCGTCAACAAATTCTGATAACAATTACTGCTCCAATATTTTACAACATGTCATATTGTCGTAATCTCGAACTTAGGATGTCAGAGGGTTTGTTATACTAAGAAAAACCGAGGAGCCCATTAACCAATTTGAAAGGAACTTTATATTAATTTTCAGGCGTATATGTAACAAAAATACCTTAAATTTCCAAGTTTCCTTCTGTTTTTATACGACTTTCTGATCGATTTTGGCCTTTTTATTCAAAATTTCAAGCCCATAGGACGTCTCATTCGATGAGTTAACCACTGTCCTAGTATAAATGCTTAAGTCATTACAATCGATGGTTAATAATCACGTTGGTGGGGCGTTACAACCAGGTTGCTAGCCAGAAAGAAAGTTACACCTTGCGTCACGTATTCGTGAACTCTAAGACTAAATCTGTTTGTTTGTGGAAAACTGACTGCGGCGTAAGCATTTAAGAATTAGAATCAATTTGCGTCATTTTTATATGATCAGCGCGGCTCGTTCAATGAAGATTTTATTTCGATTGAACATACTTGACAACCACGCGTAACTCATTTGGCGGACTTTTAACCTTGTACGCATATAAGCCAGGCGGCGACTCTATTTTTTTCAAACGGTCTGAAGTAAGTTGTAACGACAAACTTTTTGCTCAAACATTTTTAATTTATCTTAATTGATCTCCTCAAAATATCAATTCTCTTGATCTGGAACAATTTTCTGAAAGGTAGTCAGCAATTGCGTAAACTGAAAAGTGTTTTTTCAAATTGCTATTTTTCAAGCCTTTCGTTAATGATGAAACATTAGGAGGGTAGGGTCTTCAAATCTTATATATGTCTTTGTTAAACGCCGTTAACTGTTTTAATGCCATGTAGAACAATTCAGTCACTTACTGATGACATTGTATTTGCCATGAACCAACGACTACCTGTTTTTTAATTCTACACGATAGCGGGTTCAGGTTCAAATTTTTGAGCTCTAAACCAAATTTACCAAAGGACATGAATACTCCTAAGCCGGACACTTATTGGACGCCATTTATACATACAAACCGTTATTGTATCTTATACAAAAACTCTTTGAATTTAATTAGCAATATATCAGCATTGGCGCTTGCGTATCTGAATAGTTTTTATTGAATTTACGACAAGGGTCGAACCCTGAGTTGATTTGAGAAAAACTCAAATTTGATTATTGCCTTTCTCGATCGTAATGTTTTTTGAGATTATTTATGATATCTCCGTTTGTTTTTTGTATAAACACCATAAAATTTCTTTATTGTCTATGTTGCAACAAATCACACTTTCTGATGTGAATTACCTACAAAATTTTCGGATTGTTTTTTCATTAATTTTTTCAGAAGTAATTGACTTTGGTGAAGGTTCAAGTTGTGACAGAATACCGTATTCGTGAAGGACGAAGCATTGGTGTTTTCGCGCCTGTATCATGTGCGAGCAAACAAACCAAAACAGTTCGTGGCTCAGTTCTTATTTTATTATTGTTGAGAATCATGTAATAAAGACCGACAATATCAAATATTCTCTCTCTTTTCTTTGCAAACGCGATTTTTCTAGGGTACCAGTTAATTCGTAGTGTGGCCGACAATGTCTCTGACCGTGTGTCTTTGCGCCATCGATGGACGCAGCTGCTTGAAATTGCAGCATTATAACCCGAACATTCTTATCAACATATATTCTTTTTAATGATAATGGATATATCCAAAAATTTTTACATCCTATAAAACAATGGGTTTAAAAAGTAATCAAAGTCATCAAATTTGAAGAGAATTAAAAATCTCTCATTTCCGATTCTAGTAACCAAGTCTCTAAAAACTACGAATTGGTTATTTGCCCGATTACTCAACCAGTAAATTACTCACGAATGTTATTTGATTATACGCAAACCGCACGATCTTGGGATTGCAGCCTTCAACAAAAATGGAGTTTTGCATCCCATCTCATGATAAATGAGTCTTAAATTTTTTTGGAATAATATTTCTCGGTATTTCTTGTCTCTTTTTTCGCTTACGCATTTCTGCCTGAATCCAGTATTGCGAGTTAATGACTTTCTGAACATGATCTATTTAAACGGAGGCCATACTGTAATGCACTAGAGGTCTGTAGAAATCGTTACGATTCTTTTAGAGGGCTTTTCCACGTGATTTGAGGACTTATATGAAAAAATAATAGATACAGTAATGTAAACAAGTATCAAGATTACGTCAAAAAATGTCTGATTTTTAAGACAGTTGGTTTTACAAGTGTTTTTAAACAGTTAATTTACTCATTTATCAAACGTCGAATAAATCACCGCTGACGAAATAAATTCAAACATAAGGTTTGAATGTCTAGATAAATCCTTATTAAATCTCGAAAATAAGTACGTGACGCTGTTGTGGAAAATATAATTAGTTCAAAACTCTTGGGGGGGAAATTTTAAGGTTGTTATAATTTGGGCCGCCGGCCCAAAGAATTTCGCGTACTCTTGCTCATATTTGTTTACATTTCACCTCAAACCATTATTCCTTATTTGACCGGGCACGTGATCATTTAGGGCTTTGTCTGTAATGGGACAAGTCTCGAAAACTTCTAAAGAACACACTCTCTTCTTTCAAAACTTGATTTAAGTATTTTGAAAAAACACGTACTATGATTTGGTCAACCTTATCCTTGAAATTATACGGTCACGTGATCACTTTGGGCTATGGTGTAATGGGAAAAGTCTTGAATTTTTTTTTGGTCTCGCTCAAAGGCTTACCTTTTCTTGTGATTTAAATTTGTTTTGCAAAAAGACAGTACTGATATACAGATAAAAATTTTGGAAAAAAAAAACGCACAAACGTCAATTATGTCAAATAGTCGACGCGATCACTTTTGTAAATTTTCATCTCAACAACTGATTAAGGGTCCTAAATTGCCATTAAAGGCCATGCGCAATTCGATTTGGCTGCAAAGAACCTACGGCGAGGGTTAATATGGTGTCTTGTTCTGGATGCAAAAGATGAATTGATACCCTACATCCCTCCTTAATGTTTTCCGAAAATTTGAGAGTAAACGCCGTTTCTTATCTGCATAACAACTTTTATACTGCTTTTGAAGTTGATTCGTATCATCGATCTTCACAAATAAAATAATAATGGATTTGATTACGAATTTTCCCGTTAAGGCGCTAAAAAGTTTACGTTCTCGAAGGGTTTTATGCCTAAAGCAATTAATAGTATCTTTAAAGCAAGGTTTTAGAAAAAACTTTCATTTTGAACTCCCATATATTTTTTATATATTCCTGTGCGACACTCTTATATATATTTTTTTGCGATTGGTTCCAATCCTTTCATCTTGAATCAGTGGAACGTGCTTTCATCCCATTCTTGTTGGGGAGCAGATGATTGCCCATGGCGAATAAGCAGTACAGAACATATTTTTCCAAGCAAAATGTTCACAGATTACTATATTACCAATTAAAGGATTTATTTCAATTTGATTTTGATTTCGGCTGCAATGAGTCTTAGATTCAATTCAAAAAGGTCTTTTAAGCCTGGAATTCTTAAATTAGAAACTCCCAGGAACGAAAGCGATCTAAATAATAAGGTTCAAACAATTGGCGTTTATTCTGCATGTTATTTTATTTATTAATAATGAAGGAACAATTTTTCTTGAGTAAGGCTGTCTCGAGGTTCTTATTGAACAGTCACTTGAAGATTTTTAAATTCAGAGCTCAGAATAACAAACCATATCAAATATTTATGAACCATTATGATAAAATATTATTTTTCTGTCGAGTATTTAATTGGATACAACACTTACCGCTTTATAAGTTCTTCCATTGCATGGTATGTTCAACAAAATCCGTTTCGTCAAATAGCGTCTGTTTTTTTTATTTTCACTCAATTGGATTTAAGGATTGTTCATCCGATAATTCTTAAAAAATGGTTTAGATGTTTCATAAACATATTTTCATGATAAAACATACATTTTAAGAATTCATAAAAAATATAAATAGACCATTCCTAAGGTGGCATCCTTTGTATCATAAAGTATTATTATTTATAAGAAAATCACTCATTTTTTATTAACAGCCGTTGCTCAGCGTTTAAAGGGATGCTATTTTGCTTTATCCAACGCTGAAGTTGAATTAAAACTGTGTTGGGATCAGAATGTTGGTCAACACTTATATATAGTTGAGATCAACATATGGAGCAACGGAACCTCAGAGTACCAAATCCTAACTATTGGAATCGATACAAACAACGCAAGATATATTATCACCCCAATTCAAAACCGATTGATTGCGAAAATAGGCCGATGTCATTGGTCAAGATTAGGAAAGGCATCAACCAATCAAATGCTCAGATTTCGCATTTTTCAAATAGTTAGGATTGTGTACTCTGAGTCCGTTCATCGGTCCGGTAAAGTGGTATAATAGTAAATGTATACATTTTGGAGATTTTGGATTTAACAAAGTCAAGAACAGACTTCTAGAGCATAAAATTCAATGTTTTTGCCCGGATAAGATTATTGATATCAAATTCTTTCAACAATGATAAAAAAATTATTTTTTTGCAGCTGTCCCAATCCAACCAATATAAATTTTCTAAAACATTCTTAAACATAAGTACGGAAATCTGTATTTTGCATAAGGTGATTATTACATTTTTTGAATATTATTATGGCGAAAAAAGAATTTTTAGGCTCGACTTTGAAAACACTATATGCTTTGATAACATACATATCTCGATGTCTCTAGTGTCATCAGAAATGTTTAAACACTCGATCCCGATCAATCCCGCAATCCCAGACCCCTAAGTCGAAATTTACACAAATCCCTATCCCAGTTTTAGAACACTGGTTTCATGTGTGACAAGCAGAAGTCGAAATTTTTAAAGGTGCGAAAGTGACTTTTAGTTCCTTCGGGTTCTCACGCGAGTTAAAAAGTGGTATCACAAATTAAAATAAGCTGACTGAGACAGGCCAAGGGTTTTTCTAGGTGTACATTTTTTTTGCAACATTAATTCGATGTACCGGCTGGTGGAAATTACCGAGTAAAGTATAGCTTCCGGTACCGGTAAGTACTATTTCAATGTTTACATGTACCACAAAGATGCCCGCAATAATCCGTTTTCTGAAACGATGTTATGAACTAAGCGAGTCATAAAGGACTGCAGGTGGCGCTAGAAAGGCAATTATAGCCATAGGAAAGTATCATTTCGCCCGTTTTCATCAGAATATAAATTCCCCTGGGCCCAACTTGCGTCCATTTATGAAACCCCTAGATTATAATATCGTTCAAAAAACAAAACGATAAATTGCGCATTCTTTTGGTACATGTAAATCATTTAAAATATCACTTCCGCGTACCGGAAGATATACTTTACCGGTTAACCTTCTTAACCAGGCGGTACATCCAAACTTGCACAAAAAATATCTTTTGAGAACACTTCGCTGTCGATTCAGCTTATTTTCTTTTGATAACTGCCTCTTTTAACTCCGTGGAACCCGAGAACTAAAAGTTCACTTTTCGCACCTTTTAAACCGTCTTTTTTGTAACTTATCTGAAAAATCGTTGTGATGTTGCATCGCGTCACCAGTTCACAGCTTATCACATGTGAGTGAAAAAAAGCACGCACCAAGTATAAACTTCGATGTTTCTCAAATATACCAAATAGCCTATTTTGACCACATAGGCAGTAGTTTTATTGTCTGCATCTCACCTGGATATGCTGTGGAAAATGCATAAGTAACCCATCCATGTAATCAAGCTGTAGATTCGTTTTAGCGACAGTTTGAATGCCTCTTTCCGACATCAGCCGGGAATGGAAANCAGACACACGCTCTATGCAGGTGGTAGATTCAGCTTAAACTTGAGGCCTTTTCGATTCGGACTTCGAATATACGGCTGTAATCTAAAAATTATCTATTAAAATTGATTATATTGGCAGACATGAGTCAAAATTTCCATATTAAACAGTTTTATTATATAGTTTCAAACCCACTTGTGAGGCGTAAATCACATAAAAATTTCTACTTTGTACAAAACCTCAGGATTGAACACCTCGGTAGAAACGGGGTGATTAGGTCCTGGGACTGCAATTGTTAAAAATTTTTTGTATCTGCAAATCTTTTCCAAATAAAGTTTTATAATTATCGAAAAAAATATCTATCAGAGTCTAGGCTTGAAAAAAAACTTTTCCGTTATCACCATTTGTTGATTATGAGATTTCTATTCAAAAAAAATTCTACTACACAACGATTTTTGGCCACTAAACAAAAATGAATATTGAAAAAATATACAAAGGAATAAAAGTCTGGAAAAAAGGCGAAACTCATATCCCTGTATCACTTTTTGGTTAGAATGCGTAGCCAC
>SCLH01001817.1:28509-54882 GCA_004367855.1 Oikopleura vanhoeffeni | reverse complement strand
TTATTTTTTGATTATTTCGTCACGTGATTTAATTCAGACTTTCATGTAATGAGAAAAAGTCTTCAAAACGTTTGAAGTTGAGCCTGGAATTTTTTTGACGTAATTTGAGTACTTTTTCAAATTACTGTATATTCATACTATTATTTTTTTTTCAAAAGTACTCAAATCATGCGGGAGACCCCTTAAAAGAATCTTAACGAATTTCTAAGACTTTAAATGCATTACAGTATGGCCTCCAGTTTAAATAGAGCATTTCCAGAAGTCATAGCTTTCGAAATGCTGATTACATAAGAATGCGTGGGCGAGAGAGAAGGTGAAAAAAATGAATAATTACCGATTGAGTTTTTTTTAATTTCAAGATTTCTGTTTGTATTATTTGTGAAAATTGACCTCCGGTTAGAATAGAGCATTTCTAGAAGTCAAAACTTCCGAAAAATTAATCACATTGAATCAATGAAAGGTTCGCACGTAGGCGTGAGTATGTCTCGCGTTCTTTCCACAATAAATGATTGAATTAATGTAGGAGGGGGCAAAAATTTACGTCCATTCATAGAATTTTGTAAAAACATATAATTATTTTGACAGATCCTAGCAAAGTCATTTGAATTTTATAGTATTGCAAATTAATTAGTTTATTTCATTCTTATTCATTTTCTGCAGTATTCAATTTCGCCATTTTGTTTTCTTATCTCTATAAATGCTTTAATTCGTTTTAAATTTATTTTGTTTTTTATTTGTATAGCAATTGCTGAATATTATATGTTAATCTATTTAAAAGGAATGTTGATATGAAAACTTTCATATCCGATTTAAAGTGAGCTAGATGTGGCTAAATCAGTCTGCGGTACAGATTATGTCTAAGTTACGAGTTAACCACACTTCGTTGCGTAATTAAAACGTGACGCCTTGTAATTTTTCGCTCGGAAGTTTTTCTTAATTTTTATTTAGCTGCACTACAAATCCAAGGTATCGCAAATACAGATTTAGTGAATCGCAGATGTAGTGACGTTAAAACGGAAATTGAAAAAAAGCGAGGTATTTTTTTGTTACATTCTCACATATTTTCTTAACTTATTTACTAGAGTGTTCAACTGAAAAAACTTATTCAATTACGAGAAACGTGAAATTAGGTCTTTACAAGGATTGATCCGCGAGAGACCATTTTACCATTTTATCGGATAATAGTAGGTTACATTTTTGTCGAGTACATTTTTGGAAACTTGTTCTATCTTTTATATGAAATGAGAGCGAAAAATCTGAAAAACGTGTCCAATAAGATCATGTCGCGAAATTTAAATTTTGATAAGTTTTCATAAAAATAACAACCCATTTCAGTGAAAAAATAAATCTGAAAATTACGACTTCGTAATGTGACTTTACTCGTAACTGCTTATTTCCCTTTTTAAACAAAGTGATCGATCAATTAAACTCAGTCTGTTCTTGAAAGTCTTTTTGAGAGTAAAGATTCCGCTTGTGCTTCGCTCTTTTTCGAATTCAGAGATTCATCGTGTGGACTGTTCACATTTTTTCTTTTGATTTTCGAAATTGAATTATAGTTTCTTTTTTTGTTTATAAAAATATTTGTTATATTTTCCCTTCTCTTCTTCTGCCATCACTTAATAAGTGAGTGTTGCGATGTTATGCCTGAACGTTCGTGATTCTTTAGCATATGGTCATTTTTATTCTGATAATCTCCGGTTTCTCTCACACGGCTGCAGGTATTGTCTTCCTCTGTGAGTGCGAACTATGTTTAAAGTTATTGCATAATTTAGTCTAAAATGTCAGATGTCCTCCAGTATGAATCTTCTATTTCTTTTTAGGGTGATTTTTGATTTCTCTATAATGTGAACTCTATTTGTTAACTTGAAATCGAAGTTTTTTTGCGACGCGATAAGCTGACCTTTGTGTAGCTCTTAGAATCTTGCATTTTTTTGTAGACTTGCGTAAAAACTGTATTTATAGTAAGTCTATTGTGGGCTGTTTCCGTATATTGAGTTGTTTGATCCGAAGGAGTGTAATTTCTGAGATATTAGTGTCTTGCTCTGAGGAACTGCTTTCGAGATATCGAGATTATAGCTATTAATTATTTATTTCGTGACACATTTTTTGACCAATGATTGCGGGTCGCGAGCATACCATAAACTACGCAAAATTTATCCTCGCATTTACTTAATAACCTCATTGAAAGTTACCATTTTTTCTTTTTGTTTTATTTTCCTTATCCTCCAGTATGGAAATTCTTTTGGTGTTGTCAGTCGATGTTTATCTGTTTTCCAGCAACATTCGTATATCTTGTCTCCATCTATAATGATGCGAAGGATGTGATGGTTGCGTCGCATTGCTTCTATGTCGTCCTAATAAATTTCATTTTCGTTTTAAAATCTTCTTTTCGATAGTTAATTATTATGGAAGGTTACTTATTAATAAAAGTAAATAAATAATACCTTACTATTAGAATTAATTTATTATATTTTTCAATCTAGAATATTAAATAAAGTAATTATATTACTATATGTAATATTAAATATTAAATATTATTAAATAAATAGTAAATAAATATTTAAATATATTAAAATATTAAATAATATATTAATTTTTATTATAAGATCATTATAGATAATTTATTTAAATACTATCAATAAATATTATAATTTAAATATTTATTAGGTAGGTAGTGTATTTTTTATTATGTGAATTAATATTATTAAAATATTAAATTATATATTAAGATACATATTAAATAACTATTATATTAGATGTTTATTATCATATTAAGTATTATTACGGCATAATATTACTATATATCACACTCGAATTAAATAATATTAATAATATTAATAATTATTATATAATTTATATTTATACGTTATTGAAATATTAAATAAATATTAATGATATAGTTTTTTGAAATGTTAATAATATTAGATAAGTATATTAAGATATTAGTACTATTAATACTATTATATATTTATGTTATTTGAGTTGATTATATTAATTAGATAATGTCGATTATAATTTTCGATAGCTATTGCGAAGCCTCTGAATTTATTGTAAACCAGGTGAGATATATTTGTCTTTTTGTGTTTAATTATTGTATTTCAGTAAATATTAATTAATTCGAAACAGTCTGCCTGCAGCTGACTTCAGAATTTATGATTATCGCTTTAGTTGTTGTTTTTATATTTATAATCCTTAGGTCTTATGCGTTAGATTTTTATTGTTTGTATGTGAGATTTAGTATTTGCTGCTATAGATTTTACTAGAATGCTCCTTTTTTTTAATTTCCGGCGTTGAAAAGTCGACTTGATGATCATGTATAATATGGATTTCTGCAGACTGATTTTAAGCCCTTTCTTTTATTAAGTGACGATATGACATAAAA
Source organism: Oikopleura vanhoeffeni (assembly GCA_004367855.1). Classification (NCBI taxonomy): domain Eukaryota; kingdom Metazoa; phylum Chordata; class Appendicularia; order Copelata; family Oikopleuridae; genus Oikopleura; species Oikopleura vanhoeffeni. Next base: position 51,500 of record SCLH01001817.1, on the reverse strand, counting down.
GTATTTGCGCACCGCGTTGATTCATAATCCTTATCTTGAACGGCAAAACAATTGTGAACCAGGCTTTTGTTTCCTTTCTATGTCCAAAAACTTCTTAACTAATATTTTTGTTCTATTAATTTAGATTATGATAGTGGTTTGTGATATAATAACTGTATAAGGGCTTTAATAATAATGTTATGTGTTTTATTTCAAAATGTCAAATAATCTATTCGGTCAGTTCTAATATTTCAATTAAATAAAGTACATACAAAAAAGTTTATTAAGTTATGTTGATATTTATATTTTAGAGCTAATCATCATAAAATTTATTTCTTCTTTAAATTTCGAATTTGATGTTAGAGCTTGATAGGTTCTTCCTCAGAGTATTATAAACTCTCATTTATCGGTTTGATTGGTGTATAAAAATTCTATATTTTCTGTGATAACTTTCTATGATGTTTTTATCATAAATTCAATTATGGATGTTTAGCGTAGCGAGCTATTTTTTATTTCCAACTCTTTAAAAAAATTCCAATTTTTCCTTAAACAAATCACACTGATTTTTATAGATTGATCCTTGATGGAACGATTCAAGAGTTGTTTGGCTGCTATGCATGTCATTGAAGGCTGAAGTTTAAAACATATTTACAATTTTTTTAAATAACGGATTAAAAGTAAATTTTGTATTGCTCAATTTATTCAGTATGAATTCTTGATCGCAATGAATGAGCACTGATCGAGAAGCACCAGAAATAGAGCTAGCGCTGACTTTCGATCTTTTTGTCTTAGTTAGTCCGTATTGCCTTTTAATCTTTCACTCGGATATCCTTTCTTTCGTTTCGGCACTAAGTCGCACTCCATCGTCACGGAATGTTATCCAACTTTTGGATTGAACAATTGTCTAAATCATGCGATAATTAATTCCATAGGGAAAATATAAACACTATTTTGCTTTAGCCCTTAAATTTAAGTCTCAATGCAATTTTTAATATCCGATTTTTAATTCACATTATCTTTAACTAATTTTTAAAATGCTATTATGTTGGTTTAAAGTGTTAACACCACTTATTTCTCCTTGAACAGACATTTTTTGATTTTCTGTCGATATTCAAACAAGAAATTTTCAGTATACATTTTGATACATTTATTATACTATGAATAATTTTTCTTGAAAAACATATTAAAAATTCTAACGTGGATTATTCGGATTCTTCGGTTTTGTAATTTTAGACGATATTAGAATCCGAAGCAGATGTTGGGTCAGTGTTCATTTAATCATTAAAATCAGTAAATTTGAAAATATCATAATACTAAATTATTAGGTAAGCGGTGATGTTAATCCAGAGGAAAAAATACTAGAGAATATTTATCAGTATGGTTATTATTCCGAGTGGGATTCATAATTCATATAAAGTAATATTTCTCGGTGGATGTAATTCTATTTATCTTTACGATTAATTAATGTGTTTTCTAAATTACAAGTTAATTTTTATTTTTTTTATTCATTTATTTCCGTAAAGCGCCAGCGGTCGGCAATACAGTCGGATTAATTTGTTAAATGCAATAGTGAGATCCTGAACATTTGCATCGTGATTGGATTCGTTAAACAATGACTGACATTGTATCGATTATTTTTATCGTAAAGTTTGGAGACAAAGTGCTCCGAAAAAACCTTTTTCATTTTTCAACAGCTGTACTTTCATAAAAATTATTCGCGGCCGTTTTTTCCGGATATTTGAAGCTCGTACATTTTAGTATTCCATGATGATACGTCAAAATTCAACGTAAAATAAGGTAAAAGAGTTTTTAGATCGTTGCCGACTTTAGGGCATTAATCTGTGGCGGTAGTTGTTGTCCTTGTTGTGATTTTGCCGGTTTGAGATCGGGACTTAGACTTAATTCCGACCAAAAATATACTATATTTTTCTGTAGTCTTTCCTTCCCAGTAGTTGATGTGGCGACAACAGGACTTCATACACTCGCCTATGAATTATGAGGCTATATTTTTGAGTGACGCGTACGAGACCGATTTTTATCTCGGCTGTTCCCTTCACTTTAGTATTGTCTCTTTTTATACCCTGCGTGAGTTAATGTTCGGACTATTGGTTCCGTTTGTTTTCCGGTGTTCTGTTTTTCTGCATCAATGTAGATTTTAGGTCGTTCATCTGAAAGGTCGCATATTTTATTGCTCTAATGCATTAAGAGAATATTGGTCGACTCTGTTACTCCGCCTTTAATTGAAATTTGTATTCGAACGACTCGGCGGTGATTATATTTCCAATTTAGTCTGTATATTTTAGTAAATTCAAGTAAATAAGGTCGGATGGAGTTGATATGAGTTAAAGTTTAATGGTCACCTTTTATATTCATCTCTATATGCTGTTGGCTCGATTTTCGGGGCCTTTTATTTTGTCGTTTTTGGTCGCCAACTACGAGTCGGTGGTTTTTGTTTCAACTACGAATTGGGTGATTTTTTCGTCGAATCATTAGTCGTATCGCCGTTCTAAGAGAGAATGGTGTTGTTACTAGCACTTTTTTCCCTATGCGGTATACAGCTTTTATTTATAGAGGCTTTAAATGTCTAGATTAATTTGATTCGGTCGTGTATTGTATGTGTTCTAGAACCAGATTCATCTCAATAATTTTTTTTAAATGTTCGTCTTGTTTTTCGTTTTAATTTCTCAGTATTTTTAAAGTTATTGAGTTAATTGATTTAGTTTTTTGTCAAATTTGCACTTATTAGTTCTAATATTTGGATATACTTTGGTTTTAATGCAACTTCTATCTCCGTTTTATGCTTTTTTTGATCTCGGATTTTTCGAAAAATTGGAGTTAGTTCACTGTTGTTTTCCGAGTTTATTGAAATAAGGACTCAATATAAAGGATAATCATAATTTCGAGATTTGGTCTTGTCTACTATGCAAAATTCTTTTTATGTCTATACTTCTGTCTTGCTTTATGGTTTTTGGAGACAGTATTTTTTTTAAAATTTGAAGAGCATTTGTTGCATCACAGTGATATACTTCGTGTCGGAGTTACGGATTTTTAATAGTCTGAATTTTGTCGAATGATTCGTCGTTATTGACGTTTATGAAGAATTTGTTCTCTCGCTCACCAATAAGATATAGCTCTCTATTTACTGAATTGTCAATCTTAACGTAACGGTTTTTGTGTCAGAATTCTTTTCTTAAGTTTGATTTGGGTTGTATTTCTTTGTCTGTGAGTAGTGAGATTTGAGGAGTATTTGCAGGTTGGTTGAAAATTTCACGTTGTATACGAGTCTGTGTTCTGGGATTGTGTGTAGATGGTCACACAATAATCTTATGTAGTGTACTGTTTCGCAAGCACCTTGGGATAGGTTTGTGACAATTCTAGATGTTGTTCGTTTTTTAATTGGATACTGTGTGCAAGTTTGGTCCAGTATATTTCAGCGGGCGATGTCAAGATGCAGGTGATGGTAGTATTACACCCTTCTACAAGAAGATGCAGCTTCAAGCTTATATTTCGTCTTTGTCATTGAGTGGTGCTTAGAGTCAGTATACCGGGGATATTTATAGCTGATCCAGTTTATCAATTTGATATTTGAAAAGTGTATTCGAATATAGTGTTGTGGATCATGTTGATTAAATCTCAGAAAAAGGAAGAGTAGTGTGTGCAGGCGCGTTAAATTCTACATGTGCTTCTTAGTGGTATGTCTGTAGGATTGAAAGCTGACAAGACTCGTACGGTATTGTACGATAGTCCGGGTCGAGAGGTTGAGGAGGGCCTTCTTTAGCCAACAAACTAGTTTCTAAATTTAGATCTTGTTTTTTGCGCAGAATTCAAAAAAGGTAGTATTAGTTGGCCTCGAGGCATATAAAAAGTGTTTGCCGGGCATAATAGACCTTTCAGGATGGGGGGAGTGGGGGGTATTTTTTGAGCGTTGTTTACAGAAACGGGGATTTGATATACCTTCTATTTTGCTGTTGATCGCTTGAGAGGTTAACGTTTCGAAAAAGGGTGATATTTTGAAATTCAGTCCCAAAAGAAAGTTGTTGCTCCAGATTATGTCGAAGGCTATTTTCAAGTTGTACTATTAAAGTCCTCTATGAATATGTGAGCTTACTGTGGATTTTCATCGAAAGAATCTGCCGTGTTATTTCGATTTGCATAATTTGAACGTATCCGAATGAATGTTTTTGTAGAGGCCATTAATATTTTGTAGAGTTCAGCCTTTGGTGTGATTATTTTAAAATTGGTAATTATGAGGAGAAGTTTCTGCGATAGCATTTTCATCCATTTTGGTCTTTAAGTGGTTGCCTTTCAAGAAGTATATGCGTCGCAGTGTCAAGGGTATCAGATTGATGCAGTGTTTGTTGGGATTCTGAGTAACTGGAGTAGAGATAGTCGAAATGATCGTGGTGAGAATGCTCCTTTCAATTGAGAGATTAAGTGGATTTGGAGGGGCACCGTTCCCTTCGGAGAGCAGTAGCACTTTGTCGGTTTAGGTCCCATGGTATGGATGAGTAAGATGAAATGATATAGATCTGCCTTTGTAGGGTATGTCTTGTGTTTTTTTGAGTGCATTTTAGGTCTCTTGAAAATCGTCCAATGAATGGTCCAAATGAAATTTTTGTTGTATGGATAACCCGTTGTTTACCACCAATTATCAAAATTATTTGTTCGAGATTTTCATTTTTTTCGGATTTTGTTTCTATTACGTTTTTTTTCGGAGTAGTCCAAGCTGACGTTTTGTCTGTGTTCAATTTAAGCTGAATCAGATTGATCTACCTGAGTAAGCCTAGCTTTCTGATCAGTAGTTTCTTATGGCTTCTTCTATTGTGATACAACTTTCTTCGTGAAAAATATATTGCTATTCACTCATTTCTCTTTTCGATATTTTTACGTGACCATTCAAAAATTCATATTTTATTTTGGTTGGATTCAATTGTTGGAAAAACGTTCTTGAGGGTTTTTTTTGATTGTTTGTGCTTGCGGTTGCTCGATTCGATGGTTGTCAAATATATTGCGAGGAGGTCGATTTGTTGGTGTGAAAAAAATGTCGTCAAAATCGCAAAGTATCGTAGTTTTTGCGACTTTATGTATGATTGAGTGCTATTTCTTTGTATTAATTTTTACAACCCTTGAGTGGGGTAGATTTTGAAGTTTTTGATCCTCTGTATGAGATCACTCGTTGTACGTGTGATTTGGTGGATTAGTGTATTTTGTTTGTGATTTTCATTGACCAAATGAGTACCATTATTCCATGGGTGTTTGACAGTGAGATTAAGTGTAAATCTACTATCTGACTAATCTTAAATTGGTCCATAGTGTGCGCTGTTCGGCTGATTTTTCGATCCGGATTTAAGTATTTCCAGGACTCCGTATCGTCCTTAGGGTGTAATTGTCGCAGTCTCTTGGAAGTGCGATACGAATATATTTGGATAATTATCGCGAGGCGAGAGGTATCCTACAAACTTTTGTCTTGAAACTGCGTTGGGAGCTGGATGTTGTAAGTTTCCTGTTGATCTATATCAATTTCGACTCGCTTTCCCTACGCTTATTAAAAAGCCTCCTAAAAATGACTTGATATGACGCTTGTTCTCTTCTAATTTGTCCTTTTTATTTATTTTTCGATGATGTTTGTATTTTCGTGTCGTGCCATTGAGCGCCTCCATGTGATGCCTCGAAAGTTCGCCCTTTCTTAATTATGTTTGTTTGCTGGTCGAATATTGAAAGTGTGCAGACAATTTTTTTCCGATTCTTTATTATGGTAATTGTGCAAGTGTCCTATTGTTTTTACTTTTGATCGTACCAAGTTAAACGATTTCTGATTAGTAATGCGTGTGAGATGTGTTTTAAATATAAAAAAAAGTTTTTTGAAGTTTGTCTAAGATTTTTTTGGTTCTGGACTTTTGTCCATTCATAATTAAAATGAAGTCGGGACGGGATCCCTCTGGAGAGCTAATCATTTAATTTCGAGAAAGAAATTCTTTAAGTTTTGTGTTAAAGACAGCACTGTGCTTCGATGCGATATGAACGATCGCTGTCTCTTCTCAAAGGTTGTGGGAGATGATTTGCCTGAGCAGTCGCATTAGCCTGACCTTCGTGTTTGCTTTTATGTTTTTGACGGTTTTTTTCAGCAAAGTGAGATTAATGGCGAGCGGAGTGACAATAATGCATCATGTATCGCAATGTTTTTTGCGAGCTCGAGTAAAATATAATGATAGAGAACGAGTTGGGGTTATTGAGCCGGGAGAATGCGTATTTATGTCGATTTTTGGAGCATTTATATTGCGCGAGGTGTCGGGATTAAGGTTTGGAGGATTGTATCAGGGATTACTGGTTTATTCAGATTTCCGTGTGAAGAGTTGTTCTTCGAGGGTTGTGCGACAATTTTTGTGGTATCACGCTTGAAGTGTTTATCTCAGAGACTTTTGCTTCGGTTAAACTGTCAATCGTCGATCTTCACCCTAACTCGTGTTGGCGAGCTCTGTTGTGGACCGTTGGTATTTCTAGCCATGCCGTTGGCCTTGTGTGCGTTTATTGTCGGCACGTCGCTGTTTACGCGAGGGAAGGATTCATAGTCGGACGTATATTTTAATTCATAGATAGTCTATGTTTCATAAGTAATTTCTAGTCGTAGGTCTATAGAAACATTGTTGTTAGTTGCTTTATAAAGCTAATCGTGTTGATAGAGTAGGGAATTAATGTTTTCTGTTCCCGCTGTTTCTCAGTGAATTAAGTGTCATAGAACAGTAACACAACATTGAGGTAGATTACATTGTGCCTTTATCAAATAAATATTATTGCGTCGCGCTTTTAGCTTGTCTCTGCAAATATTGATGTGATTTTTTCTCATTCTCATGTAATGAGTCTGTTACATTTTTTTGAGTTCTTTATTTCTCGTGAAGACTTCTCTTGATTTCTTTCGCCTAAAATCTTTTTTAAATAAGTATTTGGTTTTCTGTGAATTGCTTCTATAGATTATTAGCAATCTGTTCTACGATTCTGTTTATACGGTTTTCTACATCTGTTTATTTTGTTTTTGTTTGATAACGAAATGAATTGCATAGAACAGTGTTATTTTGAAGAGTACTACAATTACGTCAAGAAATTTCAATTCCTGTTAAGATCAATTGCCTAATGTTTTTGTATAACTGGGATCTTTGTTTTCTTACTGTTAATCCCAATTTTCCTAATACATAAACTGAAGTCACCAGTGATGAATTTTATTATCTGCTATAGTGTAATATGTCTGGGTTGACTCGATATCTTCATATATTTATCCTTTTTTTGTCGTATAAGAAAAATTTTCTTGTATATTGTGGCATTTCCTTGATCGTTTTTTGGAGAAATTTTTATCCATTATGTTACAAACATCTCTTGATACTGTGTTTATTAGCCTAGTTATTTTTGCTCCTATTTTGTTCTTATTACTTTGGTTTCTGTGTGAATCAACTGTTATTTACTCAATTTGATCAGTGATGCTGGTTTTTCTTTTGTTTTTATCTTGGTGTTTGGTGCCAACAATTCTTATTCACTTCTAAAGTCCTTATTTATGTTTTCACATTGATTTTAAGCTATTTATCGTATATAGAATACTGTGCAATCTATATTTTACTTGCATTCATATTCTACGTAATGCTCTTCTTTTGTGTATTAGGCCGTTTTGCATTTTTACTATGTTGTCCGTGTGCGCAAAAAGCCTAGTGTTAATTTTTTTGTTATCCATCAAATGCTGTTTTCGTGATTCAATTTATAATTGTGTGATATTAATTAAATCTGAAGATGATTCTACAGTAAACTTATTTTGCGAAAAACACAACGGAACAACAGTCATATTTTTTTATAGTCTCTTTCGTCATTAGTATTTTTATAGTTCGATAAGGTCCTTTAAATTGCTGTGTAGGTTACATTTGAAAGCCTTCGAGCCACGGATTGCTTGTTCTGAAGCCTGAGAGGTTGATAGAGTAGTATCTTTGTCTTAACTCGACTCTACTTCATTGATCCGACTCTGTGTCTTGTTGGGTGATGATATCGGTGATCTGATGTTGATATGTCAAAACTATGATAAGAAATTCGATAAATCAATTAGATATTTTATTTTTTCTTTAGTTGTGTAAGGGTTGTGAATGACTTTATATGTTCCCGTTGGGGATATCACTTTAAGTGGACTTTTCTCATCTTCATGGTTCTGGAAGTATTGGGTTTGCTTGGCATTTGAGTTCATAGTCATATAGTCGTATTCGTATTTAGTTATCTTTATTCACTCTATGTCTGTTGTGGGACTTCTTTTTGGTAAATGATTTCTGTGACTACGAAGTTGTTTGGCACTTGAATTTCGGCTCGGTTATTATGTGGTAATTTTGGGGGGTCGCGTTGTTAGATTAAGGGTGTTGTCTCACCCACGTATGCGCGTAATCCCGGTATCGCGTACTGTGTGCTTACTATACCCTTTAGTAATCTCGCTGGGGATTAACCATGAGCTCTATAGCTTCCTGATAATGCGTATATTGTTGATGTCTTAATTTTTTTCTATGAAGTTATCCTATAATGGTCCTTTCATGATCTAGAGAGTTGGTATAGATAAGGAATTTTTTTTGTGACTTGAGATTATTAAGTAGGTATCAGATCCTTACTTCATAGAGAACTCTAAGTTTTATTATGTTATTTCATATAATTGTTACTTACCGCCAGAAATGTAAAACTTAAATTAAAAAGCAATGAATTCAAGAGAAGAATTTATAAGAAAAAAATACAGAACCTATGCTGATTGGTCAATTTTTAAATTCAAGATATCTATAAGGTCTATAACTGCTCTTATCAAGTTAAGGTGTTGTCTCGTTTTCGAATTTGTTACGTGTAGTTTTTAATATATATTTTATTGTTTAAACGTTATAGTTATATTCTTATGATTGTATAATTATCCATGAGATGATGTGTTGACTTGTACCTGTATTATATGACCTCTCTTGAGTACATCTTCCATTGTTACATCTGACATGTTTTAAATAACATTACATTTTTCCTTGCTCGCGACGAGTATGAGATTCTCGTGTTGGTACTTCTTGGTGAAAACGTCCTTATCTTTTTCATAACGGTAGGTTCGAAAAAGCCCTATTTTTATATTACTTATTTTTAATTCATTATAGTTTATACTAACTAAGCATTTTTCGACATTTCTGATAAGTTATTGGTAACGATTTTTTTTTTTAACTCTAATTTTTTTACAAAAAATTTTCTGTTTTTCCCTTAGTTTAAGTTGTTTTTCGATTAATAACTTGTTTTTAGATTTATCTGAATGATTTTTTGATTACGTATATTTCTTTAACTTCAAAATGTGTATGAATAAGTATGCGCGGCCCGCCTGGAAACGGAATCAACATTATATTTAATATCAGACGCGTAGCGCAGTTATTTTGTCTCTCGGTTATCGTTATGTAATTTATATATTCGGTCTCCAAACTACGAGATTTAACTATTAGCTCTAGCACTCCCCTGTTTATTTGTCGGGAATATTGGACCAGGAATTATTATGATATTTTGTTTGTCGGATAACTATGATGTTGTAATGCCGTATGGTAGCGGGTGATGAAATAAATCTGATTATGCTACACGCATCTCCAATATAGATCTAATTATAGAATACTCGCCAAAAGTTCCACCAATAATTGGTTCAATTATCTCGACATAAAGCTTGCGAATTTGTTTTGCTATGTGTGTAATCATATATTCAGCTCTTGAAAAAATAGAAGATCGAGGATATTCAAATTACTTGACAATTATAGGAAAAGCTACGGGTAAAGCTGTAGTGAGTATATTGATTACTTCAAAGATTAAGCAGTACAACCATTTATATAGGAGAATATTTATCGGGAAGTGAGATTTATTTAATTGTCCTATTATCCGGAGGTTTACCAATCATTATGTATGTTACTATTATTTTTGTCTGGTATTCTCAAGTTGTTTTTTTTGTGATTTTTTGAATTTCGCACATACAAACTTAAAATCCACTAATTTGTGTTGTGAAGATTTGTGTGTGGATATTTTAGGTTCTGCAGTTAAATTTTTAGGCTTTGAAACGTCAGTTTTCGTGTTTCCTTTGAATTAAGAATCGTTTATATGGGAGCTATCTCTGTTTGCCAGTGTAGCTAGATGTCTCACTCAATAAAACTTGCCTGTGATTGTGGGGTTTTTACGGGTTGGTTTCTTTGACGAAATGTGTTTAGTTTGCGTTTAGATGTTCAATGCCGCTTTCTTTTGATTTTAGTGAGACCAGATGAAGTGGTAGGTCTTATTTCTCAGGGAGAAGACGAACCCAGGTCTATTCTTTCTACGGTTAGTTTGTTTGCTACTATGGAAGATCTATTCAGTATGGGAAAAAAGATATTTATGTGTAGGATATTCTCTGAAATGAAATAATATTTTTTTTTTTTATTTTTTTCAAATCGATTTTACCGGTGTAAATATATGATTTTCTTGTTTTTAAATTATTAAGGTCTTGATGGTTGAGCGGCTTACGTGGGGATGGTACTCTTTGTGTTGGAATGCTTAAATTTCTTGCTTTCGCTGTTATTTCTGTCTCGTTGACGATGCTTGACTAAACAAATTGTGATCTTTGGTAAAAGTCTGGAGCAAATATTTTAGACAGATTAGAGCCGTATTCTACTCGATATGTGTTCCCAAAATTTGTTTTCGCCCAATTTGCAAATTTTTTATATAAGGTAGCAATTTTTGGAACGGCGCCCTACTTCTTAACATTATATAAGTAGAAATGGAGTGTTTCGTATGCTCAATTCCGAGTTAGTGGATCTAGGGCGTTTTTAAAAGTCGTTTCTGACCACTAGATGGCCAAACTTTTTTTTTCTGCCGGAATCGTTTTTTCAACCCCGTGTAGTGAACGAATTATGTATTAATATCTGGTTCTCTCGTGTTAGTTTTTATGGTGCGTTCTTCTTAGTTGTATCTTCCGTCGCTATAGAAAGAAATTGGTATTAAAATTCACAACTACTCCAGTTCTCCTGAGAAAACGTGTGTGTGAACGATTGTTAATTTTAATCTGTGTAATTTTAATAAGACAAAGTGTACCCTAAAGTTTTTTGTGCTATAATTTCTGGCATGTACTCTCGAAATAACTTGAATTATTAGCAAATATTTCTCTGGAATATGGGCACTTAATTCTGCATTTTGAATTCTTACACTTTTTTCATTGGAGCTCCACGAGCATTTTTTTGGCCGTTGAGCTTTTGGCTCCTCTGTAGTTATGTTCACAATAAGTGAATCTGACTATAAAACTACCTGAATTGATATCAGTCTGTTATGTTCTAGCGTTTTTTTCGATTTGCATTCTAATTCACCCTATCTATTGTATAGCTGATCAGAATATATATAATATCAGATCTATGCTTCTCTTTACTTTTTCGTCTTTTCATCTACTGATCTGAGTAAAGTACAATCCACTTCGGCACATCTTGTGTGGTGCGTGTCTTGCAGTGTTTGAAGAGTTCTAGTTAAATTAGGAAGACTTTTTAAATTTATGATGGATTTCAAGGTTTGTGAAGAACAATACAGCAAATTTAACCATTAATCGGAATATTATAGTATCATCTCGTATTTAAATTTTTATACTTCCGCAGTGCGTAAGTGTTTGTTAAGCTGTGATTTACAATATGGCTCTTGTTTTCTCGTGTTTTTTGGACCTAGGTTAGTTTATTATATGACTCTCATTCCCTCAAGACAATTTGGCCTCTTTTTGACAAAGATTAAATTATATGGGTTGAATTTCATTTTATTGCCTTCGGCGCGATTTGGAACTTTTTCTAAAATATTTGAAATGAACATATTCATGTAATTGGATTCAGTGATTGGAGTACAGTTTTTTTGTTATATTATATGCAATAAAGTTAATACTTCAAAGTGTTATTATTCAAAGTCTTTTTTCGGGCTCAGACAACTGTCTCATATTTATTGTAAGAGATGGCTATATCTGAGCAAGTGATTATTTTATTTCGTTGTATTGTACCGTCGCTCTTTTTGTTGATCAGTATTGTGTATTTCCTTCATCAGATTGTGTTAGAATTTTGTAAAACTCTTTTCATTTGGATGTAACTTTAATTGTTAGACTTGATATAAAATATACAGTCTTTCTCAGATTTATGTCATCGTTTGGTCGATTTGATTAATTTGTTGATCTTATTTCAAGGTGGAAATTCGGTTTAGTGTTATAGTTCCATGTTGTTCTCGCCAGAGATTCTTCAATTATTAGTGTGTTACGTATAAATCTTGTGTTAATTCATGCCTGATAATGAATTTATGTCTGGCAAGCCCCCCTGATGTGTGGAGATCTAGAAGGTGTAATCATTATGATCGTGAGTATATTGTGGGCCAGACATGACTGCTAATTGATCGAGGTTTTTAGTTTTTTGTCGACGTTTTTACTCTGTGTGTGTTTCTTTCTTATTATTAGTTTGATTAGCACTATGATGTTACGCTTTTTTAATTATTTAGAACGCCTATTTAACATCGCTGACACCTGATAGGAGTAGCTTTTCGTTGTAGTGTTCTCGCTGGCTATTTTTTTCCATGGTGTTAATACAAATTGAAGTAATTTATGGGTTAAAGGCCTCGGCCAACAGATTTTAATATATAAGTTTATCGATGTCGAATTTACGGTTTTCTGGCTTATATCAGGATTATTCAGTTTATTTGATTGGCCGGCAAACTTTTGTAGGTTTCCAAATACAGTGGGGGAGCAATGGGCAACACACGACTTTTCTAACGTTTTGGGAAGTGTTTGCCATTCGGTCCACTGATTGCATTGTCTCCGAAGGTGTTTGCCATTGTTCACTAGTCGATTTTTTTAATTTGATACATATTTATCTGAAGCTTAAACCGTTTTCGATTAGTTTGTTCTGAATTGTAAGAATGTTTACAACCTATATTGGACATTCACATTATTATTATTCTTGTGGGCCAAAATAAGTGGAATAAAGATGTGATTGTTTCATGAACTATTCAGATTGTATATTCCTGAATTATTGTGGGGTCTCATTTTTAGCGTGGACAGTTGGCAACAAATAGCGGTCACGTGCGCCCTGTCTTGATTTATATTGTCTTCTATTTAGTGAGTGATTTTTCTCACTATTTTATCTTATTTGGCCAGTTTTAAGTATGTATTATATTATAATTTTGTCTTCATAGTAAATGAAAAAATTGCCATAGTAATTACAATTTCATGAAAGTGTTGCCACTGTTCTGTATTAGGTCTGTAATAATATATCAAATCTGTGTCGAAAGTGTGCTCATCGGTCTCTGTTTGCTATTGTACTGGTGTCCTCATTGAGTCTCACCTACGTATTGCAGCGTCTGTTCGGCGGAGGGTCTATTAATCCAAGTTCAAATGTATTGTTCCGTCCGATGTCATTTTTTTGCGAGTTCATGCACTATGAATTAGTCTATAGTATATGTACGTAGGTTGTTGATTATACTGTTCGTCGATTGTGATTTGTACCTTATGACGCATATCTCTTTATCTTTTTGCTTTGTAATTGCTTTTGCCATACTCTTTTTAAGGTGTTAGATATTTTTAACGTTGTGCCCTATCGTGCTTTAAGCTAAAGTTGTAATGGATTTTGATATATGAGATTCAGGTAAATCATATTATTGCATTTGAGTGGATTAGCTAAAAAATAAGAATGGTGTATCTCAGAAGAGGGCATCGGTTGCTATAATTGTACGGTTCATAAATTGAGTCATTCATCTGACATTTGGTGCCATCCGCGCCTTTTTTTCTACTGTATTTAAGATTTTGTTTGTTGATGCAGTTATTGTGCACTTGGTATTTAGTTGATATTTGGAAGATATTTCATTATTATATACTTGCTAATAAACTGTTCATACTATCTATGTAAATTTCATTTTGTCATTAAAAAAAATCAAATCGAGCTGTGTGAATTCTATACAGGGCGAATATGCGAATTTCCATACGCGAAAACAACGCAATTTCCACGTTTTCGGGTTGTCATGTGAATGATTGTAATTTACAGGTTTGAATTGCATAGTGTTGTATTGATGTTTTTTTTTTTGGTGTTAGGGGGAGTATTAATTCTACTACTTGGTGATTTACCTGTGGATTGAAACATGTAAACTTTTATTAATTGATAACACTGTTCATTATGAAGTCCGATTTGATATAGTATCGCCTAACGCGTTTAAATTTTGTGAACAAAAATATTTTTCTGTTCTTTTTGCGCAATTGGTCGCATTTTATATAGTTCCGAATTTCGCATGTTATTGCGCGCTGCCTGGTGGGGTTTTTTGCACAACGAAATTTATTCGTTTGCCCAAATTTTAGTATTTCCGTTAATTCTGATAATATGAGCTAGCTGTTGTATGCAACTTTGCTGTTTCCTTTTGAAAATTTTATTCATAAAAAAAATATTTATGTCTGACGGTGTATTTGCTAGGTGCTATGTGGAATATTTGCTGCGTTTTAGCGAGCATTTCAAGGCACTAGTTAAGCTTTATTGTACCTTTGATTTGTATTTGCAAATCTTAATTCTTTTATTCAGTTGGAAGTTATGATGTCTTGAGTACTTCTAGCATTTTAGGTTTGTCTAATTATTTTTTACTGTCTTTGTGTAGTGTAGAATCATATTCTTCTTGTTTATTTTTTTAGTTATCACTTGCACGGCACGCCGTCTTCTTCTTCTCGGCTTTATGATCGTTTTTCATATTAATGTTCGCATGCCGCCTTCAGCGGTGAGGTCTCCAGATCGCTTCTCTGTTTTGAGGCAGACAAAACTCATCGTTTTCGTGTCTCTGCGGTTACCGGTACATATTTCCTAATGTTTTTTGGTTTATGTTAGACGTTTTCTTATTATTTTCAACTTCGGTATGCCTTAAAGCCGAAATCGTCGTAGTATTTACTATAAAATTGTTTTTTGAGCGACTTGCCTTACACTTTCGCTGGATTGCGACTATGTCTTGAAAGCGTTCGATGTTCGTCAAAAGTTGGGGCTAGGGGCGATCGATTCAGCGGAGTTTCGCATGAGTCACTCCTAGCGCTTTTTTTGACGCGCTATTCTCAGTCCGCGAAGGTGTTAAGGCACTCATGCATCCGATTTCTACGAGATGATAATTGTGAGTGCGACTGGCGTTTCTCGTCTCTCTCTGATCACAAACAAATTTTTTTTTTACAGAATATTATCAAATTATGATGCCGAGAATTTGTATACTGAAAATTAATTATCGAAAAAATATTGATGGAGTTTTTGGGAGTGATATTTGGTTCATAGAGGATTGTGACTCTCTTGAAGATTTTGATATTTTTGTATCCTGTATTTGTTTATTATCTCCAATGTATTTCTTTATGGAAGTGGTGTGTATGTCCTCCAAGGATTGGGAATTTACGCTATAATTTGTAAATTTCTTTCTCTTCCCCTCGTAATGTCGAACAACGTAATGTCATTTGGTTTATATTAGCGATTTACTTTTTTTACTTCTTTACTATTATTATTGTTTCGTCGCTTTGGTATTTAGAAATAGTATAACGTATCTATAATCCGCGTTATTTAGAAGATATTATTTCTGAATTTTCTTCCTTTTTGGACCACGATTGGCTGGTTTTTTGTTATGTGACTTGTTTTAGCCGTACACATATTTCAAAGTGTTTTTTCATGTCGGTGGGATTAGTCCGGTATCCTCTTTTTTGCGAAGTGTACTCTTCTCGCTGACTATAGTGCGGTTGTATAGTGATAGTCTAGGACGACTTATTTCAGATAATTAATTTTTGTTGTTTCTCTGGCATGTTTACTTTCGTAATCTCTGATCAAAAATAATTAATTTGTTTCTGTTTTGTTCAGTTTGCTCGCCAAATGTACTCAAAATCACCGTATAATGCGTTTTTGGCCATTTATTGCCATTGATGTATTTTTTCATTCATCGTATTTTATTCATTTTTATACGCGTGGATTTCGAGGTAGATTTAGAGAAACAATGTTTGTGTCGAAAGTTTTTTTTTCTGATTTTACTTCCAGATGTCCATTTTTGTAAAATTTTTTTTTGATGGGGTCATCGATCATTTAAATGAAGTTGACTGTCACTGTAGATTTGGGCCGAGACATAATGTTCGATGGATTCTTGACGGGTATGTTCGTGTCAGTTTTTTCTTTGTATCATCTTCATAAGGAATTTGTAGCACAAAATGGCGCTTGTTGAATCGAAGTTTTACTACCTCTTGTGTGTGCTTATAAATCACGTAGTTAAGATTTGGATTTGCCTAAGTCGGCGTCGTTGTTGAACTCGTAATTTGTCGACACATTAATCTATGTTCATTTATGTGTTTAGATGATTCGCTGTCTTAGAGGACTAAACTATAGACATTCTTATCTTAAATCTTTTGCGGTTTGCTCTTCATTATTGCCGAATTAGGTATTTGTGGGGAAATTTTTAGTTTTATTTGATGGGGTAATTGTAGCTGATTCGCGTGATTTGTCCTCGGCTCCACATTCAAATGCTGTCAGTAATATATTACGTCTTTTTAGTTACTGGCATTGTGAGTTTTCATGGTCTTTTCGGGCATTATTGAAGTGCAAACAAAACATGATGAACGAGTAAATTTTTTGCCAAGAAAAATTTTTGTTTCTGACGGATTTGTGAAGCGCTATTAAGTTTTTTTCCTCAGTAAGATTATTTTTAGTTTGTCTCAGATATTTTGAATTTTATTGGGATGAAAAGTGCATTTTTCTTGAAAAGCAGATGTTTAATATCGTACTTAGTTTGTTTTGACTTCAACGGGATGGCTTTTTATTTCATAGAATAATGTCCCATTTGTCATAGTTTTCATTTGTTTCTATTGTTTTATGAATTTTCCAATTCTTTTAAGGCTTTGGTCCTGATCGGGATATTTTATAATCGTTGGTTCTTGTATTTTTGTAGTTTATGACTTAGTAGGTCTTCTGATTAAATATATCTTTGTTTATTATGTTGTATTTTTTATTTGTATCAATATTTTTATGTGTTTTGTCATAGTGTTATCTTTTTTTTTTTTAGTTGAAATTTTTGTAAGATTATGTGATTATTTTGATTGTGTCCTTTTACATTTTCGTCAGAGGTACGTGGTCCTTTGTTTGGAGCCTTTATTTGTTATGAATTATATTGCATGTTATGCTTGAAGCTTTTTGAGCGTTCTGATGGCCTATTAGATATTCAAATGGGTCCTGAATGTTTGCATATATTGTGTGTTTTTCTAATCTTCAAATGAGTCCAGACAGTGGTGAATTTGATTCGCTGAGATTTCTCGAGAATATATGTTTCCCTACTGATACTTATTCATTAATCATAAAGTTGGACATAGATTGACTTTGGGATGTGTGCTTTTTCGGGTTATCTACATATACGTCTCATCCCTGATTTTATTTTACTACGAAAGAAATCGTCATAGAGTGCTTGACTTTTGAAATTTTATTTTTCAGCCAAAAGTCTTAATCATTTTTTTGCGTTTTTGATACCATAATTAATTTGTTGATATTGTACCTCGGGTTATTTTTTGAACATCGTCGAATTTCGAAATTTGAAAATTTCGAAAAGCTTTCGCGAGTTCTAAACTGATATTATCTTGTTATTAATTTTATATTTCAAAAATAGTGGTGGTTTATGACATTCACTTCGATTTTTTACAACCGCTCTTTTGTCTCTTTTGCTCTTTACGGTTGTAAGAGCATAGGTCAATTCTTTTAAGTTTTAATGCTCTTCAATATTCGTCCATATGTCCATTCGTCTCGCTTTGTTCTGATAAATGGTGTAAGCTTATAAACTGCAAATTATTTTCCCCCGTCTTCGTGTAGAGCTAAAACGTTGTATTTTATGATACTTTATTTAGTGAAATTTTTCAGATTGTGTCGGCGAAAAATTTGCAAAAATATTTTTTTTCAAGAAGATATATACACTATAAAATTCAAAATGATATTAAGGACTCAGAGTTCTCCGTCTTTTCGTGGATCAGAAGTAAAAGGATGTGTGAGTTTTCTTGAACTTACTGATTACAGTTTTATTGAGTCGAGTGTTTGTTCTTTTTTTTTATCTTCAACATTTTAGGTAATTGGATTTCTGCCAGCTGTGGTTATATGCTCTGGTCATTTGTACTTATCGAATATGGTTAAGTTCGTTGTTTTATTTTTGCCATTTTGATTATCGTTGTGACCCATAGTTGTGATGTTATCGCATCTTAATCTTTTTGTGTTCATTTAGGATTACTCGCGTTTTGGTTCAAAAGCTTTGTCAATTTTATATTCGGTAATGATTTTCAGAAAATTCAAGTGGCATTATAGATAAGTTTAAGCTTTTTATTCGTTTCAATTTTTTCTTGTAGTTTATGTGTTTGATGGGTAGCTTTTGCAATAACCTTAAGATAAGCCATTTAACTGTTTTCATCGGCGTGTTAATATTTTCTGTGCTGTTGAAATCATAAATGTGTTTTTGTCTTTTTTGTCGTTTTGATATTATTGCGCATGTATTCCGCGATCACGTCAAATTTATTATTTTGTTTTTTGAAGATGCTCGAGTTGATCTTTTCTGCGAAGGTCACTTGTGAAATTTGTGCTATTCGGCGGGTAATCTATTTGTTTCCGTATTTATACCTAATGCAAGCGTCAGTTGTTGTATTTAGTTCTTTACTGAATTTTGTATGAATGTAAACTTGTTTTAAGAACTCGTTCTAGATGTGCTTTCTTCCTTGGCACGCCTTTTAAAGATGCAATTTTTTTTGTGTGTATTGAACTCTGTATATTATTTTTGGTGTGTAATAGGTACTTATCGTTGATAATAGTTCTGACATTTGTTTTATAGTTTTTGAAATCTAATTGATAAGTTCAATTTTTTTTCTAAAAAAGCTGGTTTATTTATAGTTTTGATGGAATATTTAAGATGTGTCATAATTCAGAAATTTGTGTGCGTAAGTGGTTTGGCATAGATTATTTTAATTTTGACTATTAGTGTTCATTTCTCACCCACATGTCTGGAGAGTTATATCAAATACGCCTTTAAAAAGGAATCACTTCGGGTCTAGTTTGTTAGTAAGAGCTGGTATTTGAGGTGGTATGTTTGGTAGTTTTTACAGCTACTAAGTTATATTTGTGTACTTAAATTTAAAATTAAACGTTTTTTAAGTTGATGAAGACTTTCGTTTTAGATTAAATATAAGATAATTTTTACATTTTTTTTTCTTTTAAATGTCACTTCCGAAAAATAGCCATGTCACATATATCTGCTTATCCGGTCTTGTCTCTCCCGCCTTAAAACTTAACTTTTATATCAAATGTTTTCTTGTCAGAACAAACCGTGTGTATCGGAAGGTTTCGGATTTATCGGGGCACCAGTATTTACTAGACTGTTTGCTTTTGTTTGTGTTATTCACTCTATTTAATCTGTCTGATGTGTATTACTCTCTCGTGTATGGTTTATTTTCCCTTTTTAGAACATTATTGTGTTGTGAACACATTTATGGAATTCTATGGTACCCTTATGTGTGCACAATTTTTTATTCTGCCGCAAAGTGGGTTTTCAAAACTTCAAATTGTGCAGGGAGTTTTTTGAGTGCATACTTTTCCTCACATTTACTTCAAATGAAGTCTTGACTAGGTGTAGATTCCAAATATAGACCGTAGCTCAGTTATTCTTTTAGGACGGACTGCAGAACTTCTATAGTTTTCGCGTCAATCGTGTAATGCTTTATTTTTTATATCCTGCCATTGTGTTAAGTGGTATCTTTCGCTCGAAGAAATTCTCCTTGTTATGACTCTTTCATGATTGTGGTTTTGATATGAAGAATTCATCTTCGATCGCAGATTGACTCAATGTTTGAACTCATGGGTAATATTTATTTCTGGTGTGTTAATGTGTTTATGACTTAAGCCTAGTGTTGTGTTGTGCTGAGTGGTTTTTTGTCTCTTTTCACGGAACTCCTCTTCTCAGGTTTACTATAAGTCGCGTGTTTGTCATATGAATGTTTCTTGTAGATTGTCTTGATTATTGTATGCTCCAGGGGGTTGTTGATAATGGGAGCTCACCTGATATTTTATCGGTGTGTAAATTAATTTCCCCTAGTTATTTAGAAAACGTTAGTGGGTTCGAAGCAGTATGAGGTGTAATGTTTTTGGGACTATCAGAGTTCGTTTGTTTAGAATGTTATTGATAGATCTCTGTTTTTACTGTTATCCAATTGTACCCGGTTTTTCAGACCGACAGACAGCGCAAATATTTTTGGACCAGTTAGATTTGGCGGTCGTAATATCGAACTGTCCTGCTAGGTTATCGCTTATTTTATTATTCAGGTTTTGGTTTGTTGTTTCTAGGAAATTCTAATCATGATCCGGATGAGTGCATTATTGGGTGGGAGATGCTTTTATGTGTTTTTAGGTGTATTGGCCTTATGTATTGGTGGCATGGATTCTCTTAATGTATGTTGTATACGAAAGAGTACTTTTGGAGGGACTTTATATTATTTACTTGGACACTCGGCACATGTTCTGTGCTGAAAGTCCTATGTTGTTGGTATGTGAAAAATCCTCATTCTTTTTATTTCGTTGACGTTAGCCAAAGTTTTTTTCTTTTTTTTTGTAGTTTTTTCTCACTTGGCATTGAATTTTGTAATCCCTATGTTTTCTGGATTAATAAAACCTTTTTTGAGAGCTATTCGATGATGAATAAACGATCTACATTGTGTTGTGTTGTGAAACACCTCTCGTGCAGATTAGTGATGCGAGGTAGGACATAGTGAGGTTGGTGCTCAGAGTGGTTTTCCCGATTATTGGCTCTAAAATAAATCATACCCATCTTGTAAATAATTTATTCTTTTTTACGATATGAAATTTAAGCTTGATTTTGTTAGGATTCGCTCAGTTTATTTTATGACGTAGGATGCATTTTTGTGCTCGATTTCATGTTTATCGTATGAAAAAGTTGAATTTTCTCTGTTATATTTTAATGTTTTGAAAATATGCATTTGCTAGGAAACGGTTCGAAATTATTCGATGCAACTCAATTAGTATATGCCGATACTTCGCTGTACATTATCGTACCGGGTTTTGAGTAATGTGGGTCTTATCTATCTCGAGAGGAGATATTCGGAGTTTTTATTAGACCTTATAATGTCGGTATTGTGCTATNCTGGCTTCAGAAATAATTAATTTTTCTTCCAAATACGTAGTACAACTCTTAAGGAAGTTGCCAGTACTATTCAGAGCATCTGATACCTCAACTTACGCTCAGAAAATGGTTTTTAGTAGGCGTCTCTAAAAGTACTGAAAAGCCTACTCCTCATTCATTTCTCATCATTTTTACTTGTTATTTGCAATTTAACTTCCAAATATAAATGCGCATCTCCGAGCGGTAAAAAATTTTAAAAAATTTGCCTCTAGTGGTCAAAACAGCGTTGAAAAGTCTAACCGGAGATGCGCATTTATATTTGGAAGTTAAATTGCAAATAACAAGTAAAAATGATGAGAAATGAATGAGGAGTAGGCTTTTCAGTACTTTTAGAGACGCCTACTAAAAACCATTTTCTGAGCGTAAGTTGAGGTATCAGATGCTCTGAATAGTACTGGCAACTTCCTTAAGAGTTGTAGTACGTATTTGGAAAAAAAATTAATTATTTCTGAAGCCAGGTTTCTCAGAAACTTTGCTCGAAAATGTGTAAAAAAGAGCCAAATTATCGTCCCCCACATCCTTAAGATATAAAAAGAAACTAAGTATAAATATTTTTGTTACTAAACAGTTAATATACCAGATTTTAAAAAAGTATAATAAATCTTCAAAAACTTTTTCGTCCTCCATTTTTAAATAATTATGTAGTAATAATAAACAATTAATCATATCTTGATGATCTAAAGACATCAGGTCGTAAACTGTAAAAAACTTTGATGACTGCGAGATTTTTGAAAAACTCGCAGTCAAAAAACAATAAAATAGAAAAACAATTTTTTTTGACTGCGAGTTTTCTCGAAAAGTTTGACTGCGAGTTTTTCCTCTATACAGCTAAACTCGCAGTCAAAATTTGTTGTTGTTAACTGCAAGTTGACCCCTTACCGAAAAAACTAGTAAATTAAGTCATTATTTCAAGATCATTGAAAAAATTTTACCACATCTTAATTAACCCTTGTGAGCACAGACTCTGTGAGCACAGACAATTGTGGCTCAAGCATACCTAAAATCATTAAAAAAGGCAAAAAAAGGGATCGTAGAATCTTTTCTTTCAAACACATTATAAAGAATTTTGATTCGGTTCCCAAAAAATAATAAAATTTTTTTCGAATGTTTGGTTCCAGTATTATGGGGTGTTGATTTATTAGGATTTTTCACCAATGTTTCACTTCCTGAAAAATCATTTCGGAACTAGACATAAAATACAAACGTGAGATTAGCCAGTTAAGTTTTTAGGAAAGTGTTTTGTGCATGCATAACAGTTGAAATAAAAATTTATTGGTATCTAGGGGCAGATATTTTTTTCGGGAGTGAAATTTCTGAATTTTCAACTTAAGGGTGTGGGTGTCGCAGATTTTGACCTTTTACGAAGCTATTTTTGGATAAACTAGCAGAGCTGATATCAAAAAAACTTATGTTTCTTGAAGAACAACTCTTCACGGTGATTTCTAATTTCACAATAATCTTATACAATCCCACCTACGCCGACACCTACGTTTTTTAAAAGCTCCCTAAAAATCACTCAATACGTATTTTCTCCTTCAATTTTCATCATTTTTTCTGGTTTCTAAATTTTGTCAAAAATTTAGGCTCAAAATGAAAAGTTGCCATGGCCCCCAAGAGACGCCAAAGCAAAATTTCGAAAAAAACTCTCTAGTTTATTGTCAAACAAGTCTTCTGCTTTCAGATGCAATATGAGTCGAAACTGTATCTCTCAAACTGGTTGAGGGGATAGCTTTTGCCTGAGCCTCCCAATCTGACCATTTCTAACAATTTGGCTAAAAATGAAAAATTGACATGGCCCACAAGAGACGCCGAAGCAAAATTTC
>SCLH01001817.1:12689-28271 GCA_004367855.1 Oikopleura vanhoeffeni | reverse complement strand
GGAAAAGACGCGTTTGCATTATGTGTGAGGCTTCTCTGGAGCCTGGCACAATAAGATAATGAAAAATGGTGAAAATTGTAGGAGAAAATACGTATTGAGTGTTTTTTAGGAGGCTTTTTAAAAGCTTAGGTGTCGGCGTAGGTGGAATTGTATCAGATAACTGTTCAATTAGAAATCACCGTGAAAAGTTGTTCTTCAAGATGCAAAAGTTTTTGAGATATCAGCTCTGCTAGTTTATCTAAAAATTGCTTCGTAAAAGGTCAAAATCAGCGACACCCACACCCTTAAAGTATTCCGTGAAAAAATTTAATTATTATAAAAGTGAATTTAAGCAATCAAAAATTGTCAACAGTTGTACTTCATTACCATATTTACTTGAAAATAATGGAAAAAAGTGTAATAATCTGCTTTTATAGGAAAAAATAAACCTTTTTTATTGAAAATCATGATTTTCCCATCAAATTTTTTGACTTATTTATAAATTACTTTTGATTTATGAGATATTAATCAAAGCGGACAAAGCTATGACGTAGGCCAGATACTGTGCATCGTTTCCGACAGAAATGTAACTTGTGAAGACAACTATGACCGTGTATCGCGTGATATAGTGTACCTTGCTTTTCTCATCATATTTTCTAGAACTAAAAATTCTAGAATATAAAATGTCGGATGCAAAAATATTACCTTTCAACTTCCTTATGCAGAAAAAATTGAAATTCCAACTGCTTTGAGCTTTCTGTTAACAACATTCAAAGTAGAGCCACAATTGTGGCTCTGGTGCTTTGGTGGAACTTTTTTTATATGCTTACAAGAGTTAAGGTATTATCAACCATGGTTCAATTATCTTCACAAGGGTCGCTCAAGAGCAGAAATTACTTTCAGATTAAGATGATAGATTCTGCTTTCTGGCAATCCTTGTGTTTACGATTGACCAATGATTAATTATATTTTTATAAAAAAAATCGACCATGATAAGTTTATGCCCTGATGATTGAAATTGACTTCAAACTTTGACCGGTAATTTGTGGATGAGCTAGAATTCAAAGAACAACATTGACCATAAAATTGTTTTTTACAGTACTGGACAATGAAATAAGTACCCATTTTTGAAATTCCATATTTCAAATCGTCTGTTTTTCAACTGTAAATGAAATATTTTGTTTAATTCTAGAACTAAATGCATCAATTTTTTGACCAATGCGTTACTAAATGACAAAATTAACAAAAATATTGCCCACTGCGAGTTAAAGATAGAAAAAACTTTTCAGTTAGTATTTACTTATTGCTTTAACAAGCGGGGAAGTTGAACCTAAGCTGAGATACTGACATTTTACCAATTTGATTATGCAGATTTTTAAGTTTAGTTTAACCCCCTTTAAATCAGTTAGGATCAGTACGAGAGATCGAAAAATAATAATATACTTGGCCAGGTTGGGATTAGATATTCTTGGCCACCGCCAAATGCAAACAAAGCTGCTATAAACCCAATGATAAATAAATGCAACTATTTTAGATTTTTTCTTGTTTTTTCGATTTATTATTTTATATCACTTTTTTAAAACACGATTAAAATGATATAAAATATTCGAGAAATTTTAATTTTTGTTAAATTTGACAAACGCAATAGAATGAATAATTAAAATCACTATGATTTAATCAAACCAAAAGATTAACTCCCAGAGTAACTTTATGGTCATGCGTGACCATGCGCCCTTCAAGGGGGTACTCAACGGTTTTTAAGATTTTCGATCAGGGCTCAGAAGAAAACGAAACAAGTTATAGAAATTCTGAAAACCCTAAAATGAAGATCTATCCTTCTGCTACCGACCAAAAGTAACAAAAAAAATTTTGAGCACCACAGCACAAACTGGGAGTAGAGTTCTAGAACACTGATTTGATCTCGCAAAGGGCTACATGAAAATTTATAAAATTTTGTAAAAATAAAAGTTTCTACTACGTCGACAGTTATCGGGTATATTTTGCGAAAATTTCGATCGGACTTGTTCTAGAATTATGATAAACCGTAATGTTATAATATTTTAGAATTTGTAGCTCAATTTTCTCAAAAACGATTCGGTACATTTTTTTTAAAAATTGGTATCATTCGGAGAAACATGTCTTCTCAATTTCGAGTGCAAAACTTTTTTTTGATCATCGCTCCTATTTATAGAAAATTACAGATTAGTTCAGACGGAAGTAAATTTTCATGATTTCTAGAAAAAAAAATCCATCCTATTGAGTTGAAAGTACCATCAAATAAAAGCTCATGATCGACTGAAGAAAAAATCTGCTTACGTCAGGTTAAAATTTTGATCCCTCATATTCTAGAATCAAGAAAACGTAAAAATTTCAAACTGAAACAAAATTTTCTCGAAAACGATTCGGTACATTTTCTTTAAAATTTAATATTATTCGTAGATAAATGTCTTCTCAATTTCTAGTAAAATTTTTTTTTAATCATTGCTCCTATTAATAGAAAATTGCATTTTCGTTCAACTGGAAGTCAATTTTTGGAGTTTCTAGAAATTTATTTTCATCCGATTGTACCGAAAGTACCCTCAAATTGAAGCTACTGCAAAACTGAAGTAAAAAGGTGCTACTTACTTTTACTTATTTTTAGAATTTTTCATTAAAATTGAGGTTTATGTATTTTTTCTCAAAAAAATACTTATAAAAAATCTGAAAAAACTCGAAAATTTTGAGAAAAATCTCGATTTTTTTATGATCAGAGCAGAAATGCATTTTGTTGCTTTCCTGAGGCTATTTGGTGCACTTATTATGTCCCCAACCTGAATTAAAAAACCGTTGAGTACCCCCTTAATCGCAATTTAGGACGCTTATTCATTCATGAATGTAGCATTTACAAAGTGATCGATCGACTATTTTAATAATTGACGTTTGTGCGTTTTGAAAAATTTTACTGTATTACACTACTTATTTTTTGTCATCAAAATAACCTCTGAGCGAGATCAGAAAAAAATTCGAAGACTTTTTTTTCATTACACCATAGGCTATGGTCCATAGCCCAAAAATGATCACGTGACCGTATATTCAAGGAATAAGGTTGGCAAAAATAGTACTATTTTTTTTCAAAAATTACTTAAATCAATTTTTGAAAAAGTGAGGAGGTTCTTTAAAAGTTTTTAAGCCTTTGTTTCCATTACATCAAAGTTTATAAACAATCACGTGACCTTCAAATTGAGAAATAAGGTTTTGGTTCAAGTACACAAATAAGGGTTGGGGGCATAATTTCAAAAATCTAAAATGTCTAAAAAAAATTCTTCTGAGGTTAAAATGTCTAAAAACTAAAATGTCTAAAAACTAAAATGTCTAATGATCATCAGATTGTAGAGATTAAAATGTCTAAGGATTTTGGGGTGGAATGTCTAAAGACTAAAATGTATAAAAAATTATTAAAAAATAACAAAAATTAGAAATTTCTAGTTTTACGGATTTTGATTTCTTCCAAAATATTTTTAATAAAAAGGCCAGAATGGCGAGAATATTCGAAAATAGCTTCACGTAAATAAGGGAATTGCAGCCCGTTTGCGAGATATCCCAAGTCCTACCGTCCTCGGCAGATTTATCCGAACTTCGAGCTCCAATTAATAATGCAGAATAACATGTCTTGCAGCTAATCTCCCAAAAAAATAGTTAGTTATTATTTCCAACTTGATAAACTCCCCGCGTAAAGGAGTACCTGACACAATTTACTGTTTTCCAAACATTAATCTTGAGCTCCCTGAGATTCGTACAATATTAAATTGTCTGAAATTTTCGAAAATTATGACTAAAAGTATTTCCTATGATCGTACCAGTATTTGTACCTGTCCAAAAAGTTATCTATAGTCATTTTTTGTTGCAAAAAGCCTATTTTTCCGTGAGTTTTGAACGTAGAACAATTGTTTGTAGCTTTTATTTACCACAAAATACGTACGCAAGTTACTATCGGTTTCAAAATTTTGAAATAAATTCGCTCCAGACATAGGCCAAAAAACGTTTTTGAGCTGATTTTGAGGGTCTCGCGCAATCGCCTATTCCCCCTTTGGATTTTTTAGTAACACATTTCAAACCTGTATAAATCAAAAGCTAGTGATATAATAATAAACGTTTTTATTTTGACGATCAGAAATACAGAAATAACTCAGTAAATACAGATAGGCTGTCCCAGGACAGAAATCCTCGAAAATCAAGTGAGATTATGAATTAGTACTTTCGGGAATTTATTCGCAGCGCAATAACACGAGAAAACTTTTTGCTCAAAGTTTTTTCATAACTTTAATATTTGATGGTCAAAACTCCATTTTCCATTTCAAAGGTCAAAAATATTTCTGATCTTGCTCGCTTTGGGTTTTAATTAGCCTTAAAATGTCCGCTATGGATCATACGAGTCACCCTGGCCTCAAAATATTTCTAAAAATTCCTGTTGCCTGTTTATTTGTACGATACCGTTCTCGTGAGGGTGGATCACTAAAATAATCTTTTTTCGCAACTTTTCGCACTCGTCGCTGAATTGCTGAATTGCAAACCTGCCCGACTCGTGATTGGCGCAAAACTGTTAAGGCTGAGTAATTTTCTCGGTCGCTGATTGGCCAGCGAAGAACAAAAAATAATGACACCTTTAGAAAAATAAAAATAAACTTAAGTTGGGAATTATTGATACAATGGCTCAAATCCTATATAATTTATATTACTATAATCCCTTTTTTAAGCTTTTTTTCCCTTCTAGCGCAAGGTTGGACCGCAAGTCCGGTAAGCCGGCCATCTTTTTTGATGTGATTTAATTAGTCGATTTCTTATCAGAATTGCAAAATCAAAAATGTTTACTAATCAGAGAAATTTAATTTTGTCTATTTAAAGGGAGTAGTGTTCACTAAGGGGTGTTGTTGCATTTAAGTTTTTTCAATATGGCGTATCGTTGCCCAGTACAAATTGTTGAAACCAAATAAACCTCGCTGATAATTTTTAACAAAAATCTTGCATCCTAAGAACAATTAGGAAGGTGACGGATGGCTCGTCCAATCAGAACCTGGCTTATAAAAGTACGAAAATTATTATTTCAAAATGTATCTCCTCCATGCGTTGTAAAGTTACAACAAAGATCGTGACTTAAGGGCTGAAAAGGCTTTTTCGAAAACGCTTTTACCTTTGTATTCCTTCATAAGAATCTACTATAAGTAATTAATTCCTCTTTCGATAAGTTATGAGCCTTCGAAAAAGCCTTTTCAGCCGTATACAAAATTGGTTAGTCTTTATGTGATAATGAACTTAAGCTGGTGGCCAACCCACAATTTGTCAGAAGATGTCTAGCCGCTTCAGTCATTTTTCTAAAAACGCTGCACGCACATTTAGTTTATTGGAACGATCTGGAAATTTGAATACAAATTAGATAAATCTTATTAAATCATCCTTTTTTCATCGTAATTTAATTTTAAATGCAGAGTTTTGATATCAAATATAATGAAGGGTTGGATTACTTTTGTGGGTTATTTAATTAAAAAACATTTGAAAACAATTTCCAAAAAAAATTTCAAAAAAAAAAATTTGCAAAAAAAATTTCAAATTTTTTTGTTTATTTGAATATTCTTCAATAAATTTCAATATATTTCAATAATTAAGATTATTGATTGTCAAGCATGAAATAAGGCGCATTTTAGTCGCATCTTGTTTTTAAAATTTTTGTATGAAATAGGGTGAATTCTGGTCCAATATAGGAATATCAAGGCAAAAAAAGGCCAAAATTTTACCCTTTGTTAACCCCACAATTAAACAGGCACACTTTTTTTTTCATCCTTGGAGGTCCTTAAATGACCGCAATGTGCCTTTTCAACAATATATATAATAAAAACCCAAGCGAGCATGATTTTGACGTTTTAGTCAAGAAAATCGTCATAATTCGTCGATTTTGGCCATTTTGGTTTATTCAGGGTTCATAAACTCGGTTCACTAAAATTAAAAATTCAAAAAAAATATTGGGGTTATCAGTGAATCAAGGCGCACATTTTAAAAGTTGTCAATCTTGATTTTAACAAACTTTTTTTAAACCATCAGAAGCCAGATTTCCCAGATTTTTTTGGTCATTTGACCTCGAATTTTTTTCGCTTGCACCCAATTGAAACCAAATGTACTTTTTCGATTTTTTGATTTTCGGACAAACATCAAAAGGTGACTGGACCTGGGACAGCTAAATACAGATAACCAAATATGTGGAAATCATAGATTCGAACGCAGGATCCATCGCATTGCTAGAATTCCCTAGTTTTGACTGAGTAGTTTACAAATTTTACCTGACGGATGATTGGCTCGTAAAGCGCTTACACACCACTCGACCATCGTGATTCCACATATTGGTTATCTGTATTTACTGAGTTTATTTCTGTATTTCTTATCGTCAAAATAAAAACGTATACATACTATATTTGACAACCCAATTTTAAAAATATAATAATAAGGGTGTGTGTGTCGCAGCGACACTGTCGCTGATTTGGACCTTTAACGAAGGTGTTTTTTGATGGACTGACAGAGCTCATATCCCAAAAACTTTTTTATCTTGAAGAACAACTCTTCGCGATCATTTGAATTTAACAGTAATCTGATACAATCTCACCTGCGCTTTTAATAAGCCTTCTAAAAACTCAAAGTATTTTCTCCTTCAATTTTTATCATTTTTTTATTATTATTTTGTGTCAAGCTCCAGAGAAGCAACACAAATAATGCACTAGCGCCCGTTTCTCGAAAATTTGCTTTTGGCGGAGAAAAACGCGAAAAACTAAATTTGTTTGAAAATGCGAGTTTTTTCTATTGGCGAGACCGTATTTAAAATAGCATGAAAACTCTTGAAAATATTATAATCTAGGAGCTTGTCAGTGTTTTAATTATTTGAGAGTAATTTTATCAACCTAAATTTTTGAAGAACCTTCATTTTGTTAAAATTTAGGCTAAAAATGAAAACTTGACATAGCCCCCAAAGGACGCCGAATAAAAATTTCAAAAAAAACTCTCAAGCGAATTGTCGAAAAAGTCTTGTGCTTCTATATAAGCAGTATGAGCCGAAACTGTATCTCCTTAACGGGTGGAGGGGATACCTGTGTACTTAGCCTCCAAAACCGAGCTTTTCAAAAAATTTTGGTTTCCGTGTTTTTGTCCGCCAGAAGCAAATTTTCGAGAATCCGGCGCTAGCTAATTATGTGTGTTGCTTGTCTGGAGCCTTCAAATAATAATAAAAAATGATGAAAATTGAAGGAGAAGATACGTTCTGAGTGTTTTTAAGATGCTTATTAAAAGCGTAGGTGGGATTGTATCAGATTACAGTGAAATTCAAAATGATCGCGATGAGTTGTTCTACAAGATAAAAAAGTTTTTGGGATATAAGCTGTCAGTTTATCAAAAAACACCTTGGTAAAGGTCCAAATCAGCGACACCCGCACCCTTAGGAATTTAGGCTTAATTTGACATTTTCAAATTTGGAGTATTAAACCGGCACCAATTTGGGTGTTAAATCTGCAAAAATAATTTAATGTTTTTATTTAAATTTTTACAAAAACAGCTTCTTAAAAAGAAAAAAAAGAACTATTTTTGATGACAAAGTTCAAGTTCATCGTAAAGGAGTACCCTTAAAAAATCGGAGAGGTCGACTTTCTAATGCAAATATTAGCAACTATGAGTCAATTATGTACTGAACGGTCACTAAAGAGCGAAAAATAGTCCAATTTTTGAGATTTCACAGGGGGATTGTTGCTCTCTGGCGACCTTTCAGTACATAATTGACCCATAGTTGCTAATATTTTCATAAGAAAGTCAACCCTTCCGATTATTGTGAGGGTACTTACGAGTCTCTACGATGAACTTTGAAATTCACGGTAATTTGATATACGGTACACAATATACGGTATTTTGAAAAAGTACTCAAATTACATAAAAAAAACTTTGAGGATGAATTTCAAACGTTTTTAAGATTTTTTTCTCATTACACCAAAGTCCGAATAAAATCACGTGACGAAATAATTCTAAAATAAGGTTTGGAATATGTCATAAATTAGTCCTTATTTCTTGAAAAATAAGATCACGTAAAGTTTTTGGGAAATGCCGTTATGTTCAAAATTCTTAGATTAAGTGTTTATTCGAGCTGAATAACAGTCCCTTGAGTTTCATATTTTGGGACCCAGGAGATATTTGTCAAATTTTTCAAAAAAAATTAACCGAACGTTTTTTGTATGATCGTACCGGTACAAAAAGTCATTTTTTGACTTCTACTGGTTCAATTTCATTTAGCGATGTATTAACAGAATTTTCAGATTTTTTGTGAGGATACCTTAATTTGTTAGTTAAAAAAAGTTATGCGCTAAGATTTATTTTTTTCATTTAATTAGCCTACAATCACTGATATAGACTATATCATATAGTCCTTGAAATGGCTTTTTTTGGAACTCCAGGCGCTAGTTCAATTTTATTTGGAGCACAGTTAAAAAAAGCACTTTCTAAAATTTGCGAGCTCATGATTTTTATGCGCTCCTTAAATTTCGAATGCAGCAAAAATTAAGATTCTACCCCTATTTTTCAATCTAAGAATTTTTTTTGTATTTTCAAGATTGAATTCAGAGTGAACTCATGCAACAAAAATTAGCGTGAACGGGATAAAACTTTAGAAGTTAAGGCCTGTATTAATAAAATTATACTCAGAAAATAGGAAATTTTTTCATATCAAATCAATTTTTTTTTGAATTTTAATGGAATGAAACCGATAACAAAATTGAGAATAAAGTTAAAATTAGCTTTCTACCATGTCTGAGTGTCGAGATATAAGGTCCGTCAGGTACTCGGAGTACCGTACTCTCTCTAAGCACTTAAATGTGTGAATCGTGGTAAAAAGAGGGATTTTTATATTTTCTTATTAACATTTGATGCCTTCAAATTATTTTTTTTTCGCAAATTGTTTACATACGATTGTAGCAAATTATTTGAATTATATCATTAAATCGGTCTTATAAATAAAAAATATATGTTGATAATTAATCTAAGGTTATACGCTTGATTTAAACAGCATGGTCACGCGTGACCATATAATTCTATGGGTCCAGAAGTAGTTTGCAATTCTGGGAGTTAACCAAATTTTTTTCGTTTCATCAGAGTCAGAATTGTTGGAACTATATCGATTACGATGCCCGAGTTCATATAAAAAAAATTGCTTTTATTCCGGTGAAAAACTATTTTTAGACACGAATCGCGTGATGATTACTAAACTGTTGATAATATTAAATTAAGCCAAAAGTCACTCACTAACTTAGCACCTACGCACTCAATCGGGCGAATAAAAATACAGATGAATAATGGTTGGTTATGATCTACATTGTTCACACATAGTCATGCTTTCGTACGTGATGATCATAACGTAATTATCACGCCTTTTTGTCCCGAAATAGTTCTTCACCAGAATAAGAATAAAAAAATGAAAATCTTAATCGATTAATATATTTATAATTAGTTGGAGTGAATTTTGAGATTTGTTAGGATTTGTATGACTAAACTTATTCAGATGAAATATTTCTTAAGAAAAACATTTTAAAGATCCAGCCTTAAACTGGAAATAATGATGATGACCTCAATGTCACTTAGGTCAACCAACTGATTAAACACGAGTCGTTCGTTTTTTTGAAATTTTTTTCATAAAGTTTACTTTTTACGATATATTATTGCTTTATTGACAAGACTTTTTGATCAGGGGTAGATACAAAGGTTTGACAGGATTACAAATTTGCATTCATTTTCCACCGTGTTTTATGAGAATTTTTTAAGTACTCAATTCACACAATAAACAATAGTTTTTAAGAGTGTAACAGTGTATCGTGATTTTGTATGGTGTCTCTGCCAGCTTTAGAAGGCCTCGTTTTTTTTCACTATGTTATAAACTCATAGTTCTCATAGCGTACTCATGACTGAACTACCTCAATTAACTGAGGTGACCACTCTTAATAGGATGGAACTGCTTATCTTATAGGCGTCGCTCATCACAATGCCGTGTATTATTGAATAAATTATAATTAAACTTTGCTAAAAAAACAGAAAAAACTTGATTTGATATTACTTTAGCCCGTTAACAAGCGTTAACAAGCGTTTTCGCAAAATGTATATTTGTTCTACAGTTTAAAATCAAGTTTTGACAGTTGAGTTTGACAAATCCGTTAGTTACGTTCAAAAAACTTCACCTCAGCTCGGGTTAAAATTTGATAAAAAATTCTAAACAAAATGTGCTGGATAAAGCCATTGTTTTTACATATTGTTAAAAATCAGTAATTATATGATTTTTTTAGATCTAAAAATGCAAACAGAAAACCTTCCTCGAGCGATGGATCATTTAGCAGAAATGACTGAACAATGTTCGCCAACAATTCAAAGAAAAAGCCATCCAATGTGTGCAGTAAGTCACTAGAATTTTGTATTATAAATTTATGATTGACCCTCTCTTGTCCAACTTTTTGTTCAAACGAAAGTATGAAATTTGTTCAAACAAAATTATGAAATTTTTTCAAACATAAGCATTAAATTATTTCATAATGAAAATAAATTTTGCCTTATTTCGTAAATTTTTTTAAAAACTTTGTCACATTTTTGCATAAGTTTTAAGTCTTATTGACATCGATTATTAGTCTTTGAGCTTTTAAATTGGTACTTTATGTAACATAAAGTTATATTAATCATGTTACATGCTGTAATATATCTAAATTTTCTGATCAAGAACACAAAAAGTTCAATTTTTGTGACAAAAAAGTACCCCTGCAAAAGTTGTAATTTAGTCGCCACTTGCCAAAGACAAGAATCCCGATCCTTTTGAAATCGTGTTTGTCGACAAAATTGAATAACCTACGATTTAGCGATTCAACCCTTTCATCTGTTAAAATATACCCCTTTCTTCCTAAAAAACATTATATTGTTCGTCATTTTTTTATAATAAACTTCTGCGGATAAATTTTCTTAAATTCTGGATTTAATATCGCGTTCGTTTCAAATCTTGGGTTATTCTTGGTGCTGCGAGCATTTTCAAAAAAATTCCACAAGAAAATATTTTCCACAATTTTTCGGAAATAACTTTAGGAATCAAAAAATTCCGTCATTTTCACAGATGACGACGGAATTCATGCCAAAGGTCCTTATAAGCAAACGTTATCTAAGACTTAAAATTGTAATGAAATTAGTAAGATGTGTTTTGGCTTCGGAAAATTGAACCTTTATAACCAAATGTTTTAAGGATTTGATTATTTCAAAAGTGGATATGATAATTTCATCTCCATATATCCTGAGGTTTAGAAGTTTCAAAAACGTTAGATTCTGTCAAGGAAAAAAGTATAGAGTTACCGTTTTCCAGAGCAATGAGATTTTTGAGAATAGAAAAATGAGAATATCGGGCTATGATTTTTGGCCCACGATGCCTGAAATGAAAAATTTACAATACTCGAAATGTGGCAAAGAGCTTTTCTGAATTATAAAATATGCTTATATCGATAAAGATTCCCAGCAAAAGCAAATAATTTTCAGGGCTCTTTAGTTTCACTTTATTTTAAAAAGGTTTTCAAATTTTAAATTTTATTTCGAAATTTATGGATCTAAAGAATGAGTCATTTATGTTGTAGGTAATAATTTTTAATATATATCTCGAATTCTAAATTAGTTTTACTTTATTTTTCATATAATATATAAAAGACTAATTCTTAGTTTTTCTAATCATACCTTTATTAAAAACAGATAAATTTAATTTCTCTCAAAGCAAAAAGCTCAAAAACGATTATTTTTTTGTGGTGGGCATCTTTATCGGAGTGACGTCGTCTTGAACTACAAGAAGCAGATATCCATAGTTTTGTTTACTTTTCTGATAGTTTTTTTAAGATATCCTTCTAGGGTTTTTGAAGAAATTTTTCGCTAAAAAAACTAGGTATTGATAATTTTCAAAATGATGCGCTGAAATTTTCAGCCTTTTAATCCAATCCGAACTTGCAATTCGGTAATACAAAACCCTTATTAAGACTTTGCAAACTCAAGCTTGTGTCCATTCTAAAAAATATTTAATTGTGATTAAAATCTCCGAATAAAGTTTTAATAATCTCACGAAAAAATCACGCCAAATTACTCAGTTATACGGGAATAAGTTATGCCAATACATCGGAATTTTCTATGCTTAATAAGTGCAAATGAAGTGGTTTTCTATGCGCGACTGTATTAGAGGAAACATTAATCTGCCTAATTTTCGAAAATTGGTATACTAAATTTATAAGGTTTATTAAGATTAAGGAGTTTAATTAATGTTCGTTTGAGAGTGTTTAAAATTTGAAAATATAAATCAAAAAACAAAAATAAGTAGGGGCAACTGATTCATAACTATATATTTAACCATCGTATATAAAATTATTACTATTTATAAATAAAAACTGTACATTAAAAACCTTTTACCTGTTCATCCCAACGACATTGTTAACATACTGATTACACTTCATAGTTAACTCTTGTAGCCAATCTGCATACACCATAGATTGCAATAAACGAATAATAATAATTGCTCTGGGAACTATTTTTTTAAAATAATTCAACCATTATCAATGCCATTCTCATTATCAACGTCAGAAAAATTCATAAATCTAGAAAGTTTAGGCGAACACAGGCTCTATAACAATACAAATTAGGCGGATTATTAATAAGGCGGATAATTTTTCGGTGGATTAACATTCCCTCCGACTTTTATGGTGCTAACTTTCCCACTAAAAATCAAAACCGAACAGTATGCAGTAGTTTGACATGTTTACAATTATCATGGCTTACTTTCAATTCTTCTTCCATTGAATCGTTATGTTTCAGAAGGCTTATAGTTGACTATTCGATTATTTCAAATTAATTTAAGATTATTAGAGATTATTAGGGTGTAAGCACAGACGCTGTTCAACAGAAAAATTTAAATGTAAACCTTTCTGAAAAGGAAAAAACTTACAAACTTAAATTCTAAAGGATATTATACTCAAAATGTGGCTTAGATGCGGCTTAAGAAATGTGCCTTAGGACTTTTCTGATGAATAAATGAAATATTAATTGTGGTTATTTTTACGTTTTTCTATGTGCAGTCCAAACCAAGTTTGAACAAATAATGCCAAGTTCTTAACTTTTGACAGATTTGGATTTTCTCTGAATTACATCTCTACAGTAGAGTAAAGTGGGTAGAGTTAAGGAGGTTCCCAACGGAGTTTTAGGGTTTTTCAACTTGGTACCACGGGAAAACGGCTTAAGTGATAAACTTGATGTTTTGACCACTGATAAAACGAAATCTCCTCTGTTGTTTTTTTTAATTTTGAGGTGCCTTGAATAAACCTACAGCAAAACATGATTGAAAAACGAAAATGTTCAGATTTGCGAAAAGTTCGTTTGACTAACAACTAAAAATATGTAGTTAGGACAATATTCCACAACACCTTATGATCATATTTTAATTTAGTCAGATCCGAAAAAAAATTTTTCAAACTCTAGAAATCTGGAAAAGAATCGATATTTTACAGTGTTACGCTAGAATCGCGTTTGAGATAACTAATCATCAGTTTAAATTTCGGTTTCACCAATTCTACATTCACATCACGAGAATAATTTTAATTTAGTCCGATTTTTTGATATCTTTACGCTTATTTGCTAGAGGAAGTCAAAAGTTCAAATTGAGGAAAAAAATGTGAAAAATAGGGTTAAAATAGATGAATCCTGTATTTAAACTAAAAGTATAAATTGTCATGTGAACAAATAATTTAAGTAAGGAAAACAAATTCTGACCCTAATTTCGTAAAATAAACAATGTTATCTGATCTGTACAAATCAAATAACCGAGTCCATATCACCGCCACCTTTGTTTCGCGCACTCCTCGCTTACAAAATAAAAATAGGCGGTCAAATCATAATACCATTTAGTGGGTTCAATGATGCTCTGGAAAAAAAAAAATATGTCATTAGATAGGCAATTCCAAAAGTAAGTCATCTTATAAAAAATTAAATAATAATATTGCTGATAAAAATTTATTTTTGCTCATGGTTAAAAATGCCGTTGAGAACCTCCTTAAGGGGGTGCCACCTCCGGGGTAGTCGTCAATAATTCGGAGTCAAGAACGAATTTTATCAACATAATTATTTTATTTTAATTAAATTATTGACGACCACCGTCTTACGGCGGTTCTACAGGTCAATTTGCATGCACAAAAGAAGTGTCTTTGTTTGATGAATTTAACAAACAAAATAATATGTCTGGGTAAATCGGGTCTGTTAAATCTATTGTGATTAGTGAAAAATCGATATTCCGACTCTATTTTTTGAATTTCATTCAAAATTCGCGCATGACAGAAATATTAATGAAAATATGATAAAAATGAATTCTCTGTGAAAAACTGAGCTGAGAAAGTAAATTTTAAAACGTGCATCTTTTTTATTAAAGAAAATAAGGTTTCTTATTATTTGTCATGCGATTAACACGCTACTTTTCATACTGAAGTAGCGCGCGGTATCTTTGATCATGAGCGATCAACGCAAAATGACACAAATTCTACCCCGACGTTTGTAAAAATTTTATGCACTTAATCTTTTCGTTTTAATCGAAAACATTTTCAATATTAATTAACAGAGTTTTTTGAACTTTACGAAATTCATTTATTTCTATTTTTACGAATGACCTAAACGTGAATTAATGATTTCTTGTCGATTAGATACTCGACAACTTTGGTTCCGTGTTATTTTGAAAGTTTTAATCAATTTGAATAATATCTGCTCGAGTTTTTTGCTGCTGGAGAGAAATTGTGCGTTTTCAAAACCGTTTTCTTGAAATGCTTTACGAGTTTTTTGCTAATTTGAAAAGTATTTAAGATAAATGATTTCAGCTAAGGATTCCAAAAAAATTAGTCTGAAAATTTTTGAACAAGAAATGAGAAAAATTTTCAAAATATTTCTAATTATGTTTGACCAAAAATTACTAAACCATGTCATATGGTTTTTCAAAGAGCATATATAAAATATGTGGTCACCAAGTCTAAAAGTTAAAGTAGCCATTTTGTAGAGTTTTTTTCGTTGATTTGAAACAACTATTGAAAAAAAAATTTGAACGAAAAATAATGCATTTTTTATTATGTTTGGAACTTTTATCCAAAATGTCTCATAATTTCTTGAATTCGAAAAATTAAATTCAAACACAAAATTTTCTTAAAAAACCATAATGCAAAAATTCGCTAGTTACAAAAGTTGCCTCGATTATAAATCATCACTTTGATGGTATATTGAGAAGAATATATCAATCCAGTGAAAAGTTTTTCATCAAGAGCCCATATCGGTATCTGTCAAAATGCACCGAGGCCCTTAAGTCAACGCTGAATTAATCAACTCAATTTTCAGTATATATTCCAACAAAGTAAAAATCCGAGCATGTCCGAACCGATCACGTCCGAGCACAGAACCGATCCGATCTTGACTTTTCAAATCGGGCTTCCGAACCGATCCGATCACATTTTTTCAAACTCGGGTCCGAGGGTCATTTCTTAATAATAAAAAAATATTTTTGAGAAAAATAGTGAAGACCTTTTTTTT